>JAZGTK010000803.1:0-51939 GCA_036877625.1 Ambastaia sidthimunki
TGCATATCCCTCTGTAATCGTGGTTGTGAATACCTGATTGCTGGTGACAGACCTTTGTTAGTAAATGATTGTCAGAGGGAGGTAATGCTTGATTGCTTCATCACTGAAGCCTGTGTGCTGATTGCGTCCAGGAGCTCATTTAAGCACATATATATGCTTTCATAATGAAACAGAGGAGATGGAAATTATATCTCTACAATATAATTACACAAAACGCTCTCTGTATCGGTTTTCATCACAAAACGAACATACAATCAGTATCCACCTTGAGCTAAGGACATTTCTGTCAGCTTTTCATTATTAAAAAAAGTTCTAATTTCAGATGTATTTGTGTTCTGTTTGTCATATTTTATTAACCCCAGTGACTGAATGAACCTATCAGAGATTCAGGCTCTGTTTACACTTGCCATTAATCTATCTTGGGTGATCCAATCAAAAGTGGTTAGCAGAAACCTGGTATTAACATGAATCTCAAAAGTGTCTGTACAATTTTTTTTCGTTAGGGGGAAGGGTCTCTATTTTCTTGAACGCATACATCCAAAACTTGTTTTCGTCTAAAGATATACATAGCTCACAAAGCTTGGTGTAATGATTATGTGGGTAGGCAATTTCGTCTGAGATGTATTAAGGCACATTTATAATTTACATTACAAGCGTGATGTGGTTATGCCTTGTTTACTACCCCTTATCCTACATTTTTAAAACTTTTTTGCCGTCTATTTTTAATAGGATCACCCGAGATGAATTTTTAATACTAGGTAGAAACAGGGCCTTGAGTGAGCTTGTACCTCAGTTACTACCTAAATATATTCCTAGACATGCAAATAAATGTCCTATAATAGGTTTTTTATCATTTGAATATTCAACAGTCGTTTCCTTGTTCTTCTGGATTTATTCAATGACTCCTAAATCTCCTGGTCATACAACAAAATCTCATCAACCACCCCTGGCAGGGAAATGAGATGGGCGGGGCCAGAGACAGAAGAGGGGGGAAGAAGGGTGGGCATCAGAACTGCTGAACAGCAGCCGCAGGATGAGTTTCGGAGGTCTGAGGTAACAGATGCCAGGGCTGCAGGTGGCATATGGTTGAGTGACGAGAGGTTCACAAGAGGCCTTCACTGGGACCAATCAGAAGGCTTCATTAAAGGTGATTGATGTCAGTAGGGTAGTGGGAAAGTGCAATTGCAACTTTAAACTTCATGAAACATCTTTAGTGCCAAAAACAGAACACAATCATGGTACACAAAAAAATAACCAAGTAAGAGATTTAGTTTTTATTTTAGTTTTAATCACAATTTAGTGATTATTATATTCACAGATATTCACTCATCCCACAACACTTGACTTGTTTACATCTGCAAATGCGTTTAAACAGCAAAGATGCACAAGGTAATTAAGAGCAGAAAGTGTCTCATAACCTTTATCCATCTTCTTTAAAACCTTACATAACCATACATAAAGACGTTTTTGCTAAAGCCTCAAACCATCTAATTCATCAGATGCTCAGAAGTGGTGCAACATCATCTATAATGTATGAGATCTGTTTTCCTTATGCCAAGGGATTGTCAGTCGAACTAAAATATGCCTCTGAGCTGCAAGCTAGAAGACACCCCGGGTGTGCGCTTCTGTTTGAGGGTGACGTGAGCAGCGTGGGATCAGAGAAGAGTATCATTTGCTTTCTCCAGATCACAAGACTAGAGCTTCCTTCATCATGACAAGAAGAGAGGATGGCTGTAGTGTTGCTGTCTCCTCTTTGAAATATTCTATCCATCAGTCTTTCCATGAACTGAAATGTCAAAAACACTTCTGTGCATAAATAGGTCAAGAGTTGAGAGAGTATGTTTTCCTGAAACATCTAAAGCCTCCAGAGGGTCACAGTTCACAAAAGCCTTCTAGTGTCGCATGACGATACTTTTGACTGTTGACATGAATTTTGCTCCACAGTGCAATTTATGCTGGCCGAGAACCACCTGACAGGAAGTGCTCTTATTTTTACATGATGTTCAGGGGCAGGTAAATCTGAAATCAGTGTCTCTGGATACATTTTTAAAAATCATTCAATGGTTCATGATCCTTAAACTTTTTTTGTGTTTTGATGATTATTTAATATACCTGATTTAAAGGAGAATTTTTTTAATCAAATCCAGAACTTTGACCAAACAGCAATAGTTGTAAGGTAGATTAGAAATGCAATCTACCTGTTTTAGTGAAAGTGACATGTTTTTGTCAGTTATGGTTACCCATAACCGAAATGTGACCTCTGCATTTAACCCATCCTTCGTGAGGAGTGAACACACACTGCAAGTCGTGAACACACACACACCCGGAGCAGTGGGCAGCTATCCCTGCAGCGCCCGGAGAGCAATCGGGGGTTAGGTGCAGTTGTTACCGGCCAGCGCTGGAATGGTAGTAAAGAATCTGAATGGACATATATAGCATAACTTGGTGTCTTGATGCATCACAGGGTATTGCGAGCCAAAGTTGACTATTGATTCTCGTGCACAGAAGATAAAAACCTAGACAAGCTCTGATTAACATTGGCAAAGTTTAAGGTGACTGAGGGTTTTTCATTGAATTTTATTTCATCAAGCTGGCAAACCAGACAGTTTTTTCAGTTGATTTAGTGATCCAAATAGCTGGTCATTCTCAAGAAACATGACATGTAACAGGTATCGCTGAAACATTAATAACTGATTCAACAGCATTATACACTTTGTCCTCACGCATGGTTGCAGTTTGCTTTGGGTGACTGGTCCAGCGGTTATGCGCTTAGGCTGAGACTAAATAAAAACGCTCTGAAGCACAACGGTGACCCTGAGCAGTTCCAAGAACAGCTCCTGGAGATGGAATGTGTTTGTTTTCTCAGTGCTGGTCTTTGATTCACCTCTGAACGTGCTGCTGCCTGGACGTCCACACACACACAACTCAACACATGCAAATGTGTTTGCCACTCTTTAATGAAGCATACCATAGCAGCATCACACAACGACTGACCTGTAGACACAAATCCTGCCAGAGATCAGCTGTCCAGGAGGCGGACAACAGCTTGTTTCCTTATCTACCTCACCGCTGGGGTTTTCATTGTGAGAACCAATGTTTAAACTGTTTACATGTAAGATTTTTGATATTTTGGTTCATCTAAGACAACTTTATTACAGTCATATGATAATCAGCAGGTCACATAACAATCACCTATTTAAAATAAGATCATAATGTTTGGGTTTTCTCTGAGCTGAGAGTGCTTGACCCCATCAATCCACATCAGCAATCCAGAAACACTGAATATCCCTGGATATGCACAGACAGACTGATTGAAACAAATAAATCAGATTAGCTTTAAGTCTAACTTTAAACACTAAGAACAAATAGAAGCTTCTACTTTAAGGAAATATATAGTCCTGCTCCAAAGTCACATAACTGGTTGAGGAATGTTTCTGTGTTGGGCTAATTAAAATTCTTAAACAGGACAATGTGTTTACAGTTCTTAGGAGAATCAAGCTATGGGTTTCTTATATATTACTTTATGCCTCTGCCAATGACACGTTATTTAAGCCAAAAAGGCTACACTTCACAAAAAGGTTATTTCCCATATATTCCTAAAATCAGAAGTTGTATTTGTTAAGATTTCGTAATGCACAATAAACTAGCATGAAAGAAGAACTGTATTTAACCAACATTACCAAAAATTACTTAATTAATTGATGTAATTAAAGTAACTGAATGAAACCTTACTGGACAGTGCTACAAAGAAAAACACTTTCTACTATTCGCCGCCTGTGGGGTGATGGGTGTTCCTGAATCCTGATCACCATGAATTTCATGATGCCATGTTAAGAGGAATAATCACTTTCAGCCTCTTTCTCTTTCCTCTAATGCACCAGCCATCTGCTGTGACTTTAGAAAGACAATTATAATGGCAACAACAAGACAAGATCCTTCAATAATTGGTGAATCTGAAATTGACATTTTGGTGTCCAGTGTACATTCTATATTAAAAGCACTGCAGGGCCAGAATAAATTGGTTAAACAGTGCCAGCTTTATTGGGCTCTAACACTTTTGTGAACCTGCGTAACAGACATAAGCAGACAGTATATTGCTCATAGCACTAGCTGCTAAAACAGAGCAATGATTTGTAGGGGCTGTACAACTGCATTTTTAAACCAAATGTCCCTGCTGGATCTCTCACACCAGCAAGAGAATGCTCCTTTCTGATTGGCTATCTGGAGAGATTCAGCTTTAGGACATGGGGTTTTCAAAGGTAACAATTAGCCATTTGATATCACCCCTCCTCCTTTATCTTAATGAACCGCATCTGCAGGCTCACAGGAGGTGCCTTCAGGCAAGGTGCGACTTTCAAAGAGAGTACAGTCTGGAAGACTATAATTTAATATGATTAGTACACCAGGCAACATTATTAAAGTATATTTATTTGTCTGACTGTCAGAGCACACCTGATAGTTACAGGCTAATTGTGTGAATCACATTCAGATTTAAAGACAAGAAAATGCACAACACAATGTCTGCACACATTCTTTATCCTTTTTGGATTCTGTAAACACTGGTTGTCGGCTGCAGTCTGAATAATCTCAAAAATCAAGAATAAATACTGCCAATGTCTCTTCTACAATGCAATTACATCAAAACTTACCATGCCATTAAAAAGATAATGTCACAAATGGCTGTAATCTATTATAGCGACCCGTCAATTATTAAAAATGCTCAAGGTGAAACTTGTGATAACTTAATTCTAGCATTGTTTACGCTGATAATTTATTATCAGTTTTATATAAAGTTAGAAAAACTCCACTTTAATTTACAAAAGTTTATTTTTGACTCTGGGACATGACTTGTGTGATAATCTGAGACTAAAATCATTCCCTAAAAGTTCTCTCCAATGTCTGTAGTATCAGCCAGAACTCACAGCTTAGATTGGAATCACAACCACAAACGCAGTGTGAAAGTCCCTCCACTGATCCAACTCGGATGAAAACCGGAATGACTTACAGCGTGTTACTCGCACATGTCAGATCTCCCCTGCTAATGTTGCTCCAATCGCAGCTGCACAACATCAGCAGGAGAACCTGCAGTGGTTAAAACAAGGCCCTGGCACCCTGCCACATCTGCACTGTCTCCACAAGCCTTCATCTCCTGCCTTCCCATTAATCTGCCTCTCACACTCTTCCCTCCATCCTTTCTTCTCTGAGAGCCACACTGTGCCAAACAGCTCCAGTGTTTGTTCTAAAAAAAACAAAGCTCCCTGGCTTTGGGCTTGTCATATTCCTCCATATTTCAGGACTGCCGTTCTGTCCGGAGAGAAAGCAGTGAATGAAGCAGATGTTTTTTTTACAGCCTCCTTTGAAGGGCCATGTTGCAGGAAAGATCTGAAGTTGCACATGGAGGACTGGAACCATCCTTCTCTCTACCCTGCTATATTTCTTCCGCTCCTGGCTGTCAGGCCTCTCCGTGTGAGTGTGTCAGAGTTTGTGTTTGTCTGATGGGTTCTGACAGAGTAATGATATTAACATGGTCAGGGTGACAGCGATGAGACAAGGCCTTCAGCGCCATGACAGACATCATCATTCTGCTTTGTCTCAGCATGTAAGTGTACAAACCATGACGAGAAAATGTGTGCTGGCAGTGTAACCATGTGACATATAGGTGTGATATATTCATCACAGAGTGTAATGTTTCTGCACAAAAATCAATTCAACTATCTGATGGAATGAGCCTCATTTGGAACTGCTGCAAATGGACAAATACACACACCTGTGACAACAAATCAGTTTAAGTATCTTCTATATATCCATGCAAAGTTATGTTGCTTGGCAACTGTAAACAGCCTATAGTTACAGGCATACAAGCATCATTATTTTGCGGAAATATTGTTTATTTTCATTATTACAATACAATGTAATTATTGGATCCTAACGTTCATTATGGTTGCAGCTGCCTAATAAAAGTGACTGGAGGCAGTGCATTACAGTCAATTTACCACTCTGAGTTTTTGAATGCCCCTTAATCTTTGTAAAACTGCCTTAGTTATTGCCTTAAGTCACATATGGCTTTAAAGATGCAGACTTTAGTGTATCAGACAGAGAACCAAAACACTCTGGTTGCCATTCAGCAGTGAGAGTAAGCAATACTAATGATGGAAGGAGAATGAGCTCAGAAACAGAGAGTAGAATGACTAGAAAGAGAAAGTTGGCAGATTAAAAAAAGAAAAAAAAAGAGGGGGAAAATGTTGGTGGATTTTAACATTAAAAAGTAGGGTTACACGAAGTAAGCAGATCTCTTTTTATTTTAGGAAAGTTTCTAACTACCGGACAACACGGCACACTTACACTGTCTAAGATGTCTCACAATAACAATCCAGAATAAGATGAGTGAAAACTACTAAAACAATCTGTTTGAAATTGTTTTGACTGTTGAAAGTGTGGCTTTCTGGACATGTAGCTTAGATTCTTCTGTCTGGACTTTTTTCATCCTGCTGTAGAGCAATTAACGTTCCTCTAGGCATGGAGCCATATTTGCTTCCAGAAAGTTCTCTGAACATTGTTTGAAGAACACATAAGCCAGAATATAGGCTTGGGTTTCTCCCAATGGGCTGAGTACCAGGGGCTCTGCCTCTACAGCATAGCCTCTATGGTTCCATATCTTCCTCCAAGACCTGCTGGAGCCCTGACCCCCAGAGAGACCACAATTTGAGAACAAACAGCTCAAGAAGCTCTGCAGATGCTTCTGGCTCTCTGGTCAAACACAACAAATCCTCACTTTTGAAAATATGTAGGGCAGCTTCAAGCCTGTAGGCAGTACGGGGTTACATGTAAGTATAATTTTTAGTTTTTAGGTGTCTTTGTGTTGGGCTTAAAAAAAGGGATTATTTGAAAGCAGAGTCACACATCAAGAGCAAATACAATACAATATTAAATTCAGAGAAGACACTGGCCATTTCTGCTGATTGCAGCCAGTGCAAACTCATCGACAGAAAGTGCCTAACTGCAGATGTTCATTAGCAGTTGGTCATATCATTAAACGCATCTCAAAGCAAACAAAAACAACTCATCTGCATCTGCCTGTGAGGTCTGTGGGTAATGCAAATCCTGTGCTCGACTGGCACTGAAGCCAGATGCCGATGGTACAAAACTTTGCATTTAAGAAAATTAAGTATGAGAGGTTGCACTATATAAACAGTCACGGCTAAAGGGTGTTTTTTATGACCCGAAACAGAGTGTCTGCCATTATTTAAGCCATGATTATTATATTTATAGCACAGCCTTGAGTACCTCATAGCTTTATTAAAGTTAATGTTAAAAAAAAAAAACAATGTTATCCATCAATTAAAGAATATGAAAAGCAGTAGCTCAGTAGTGATTGTCAGAGATGTGATGTATGGTGAATAAACAAACATGTATTGACCAATCAGGATCAAGGACCAGAACTATTTGTTTTATTACATGTGGGATGCTTTAAATTTAACTTAAAAGCATAGTTGTACCTAAACAGCAATGTTACCAATTACTGGTTTTTAAATATCTGTAAAATACCAACCACTTCTTTTATTTAAAACATAACACAAACTATTCCCACACGTATGATTGTCTAATGTTAAACACTGCACTGTACCTACAACCTGCATGACTGCGAGAGAAAATAAATGGATGTGATAGAAAGTGAGAGGGGGTTGTGCTTATATGTTTGTGACTGATCTTGCTGAATTTACAGATGGTGAGGGATGAGATGAATTGATTTTGTGAGGGCTCAGAACTGGAGATATGGGCAAAATGCTATTGTATGTATCATTAAAGGGTAAGCTACAACTGTTTTTATTTAAAAAAATTTTAATTACTTTATGAACAAGAAAATATTTGAAAATGACAAGTTGCGTTTAATTACATGACAACAAACAGTTTGTTTGTTCCAAAACATTTGACTTATATCTCCAGTTACAAAATGAAGTTGTTTTATCAAGTATTTTCAAGCAATCATTTAAAATAACAACAGCCAATACTAATGAAATCTTTAGAGACACATGATCAGGAGAACTGAATATGAACTTCAGTACTCCTAACCTGCTGTGAGATTGGGCTAATAATGTTCTGTAATGCTCTTTATAATAGATAATCACAGCTGGGACCCAAATCCTTCCTAATGATAATTGTTGTTGAAGTAAATTATTTGCTGTTTGGAAATAAACTCAACACTGAACTGTTTCTGAACCCTGATTTAACTCATGTGAGACAAATGTAGTACAAAAAAGATTCGGGTTTCACCATGTTTAAAGTATGTATTAGCAAACAACTGTACACACCTACAGCAATATAAAATAAGACTACATCACACATACATGGTGGATTTCTTCAGTGTGGGTTTCTCAGATAAGGTAAGTTGCCGAGACCACTGGGATACTGAGTGCTGGCGCTCCTTGTGATGCAGATAAAGTGAGGTCAGAGACAAGGGCTCCTCCTAAATCCTTAAAAGCACATTGACTAGCGCACAGAGGGATTGTGGAAGATTGTGGATATTAAGTTTGGAGTCTAATTAAAAACATTTGCTAATTGTCTAAACTGTCAGCAGAGTTCAACAGTAGAAATTACAGTCACATTAAGCCCTTGGAACATCAATACTCAGACAGAAATGTTAAAACAAGGATTTTTTGCATACAATACATGCAAGATACAACATTGCATTTATGTGCTAGATCAAACGAATAGTTATGTGTTGAGAAGTGTGAACAAGGCATCTTCATTTGTGTTCCACAGATGGTCTGAGTCATACAGACATGAGAATGAGTAAATTGAGAATTTCTGTTTTTTGGTTAACTGTCCTTTTAATAATGTCATTTAACTAGCTAATAATAGCCTGTTCCATACAGTGATTCTGGTAAATTAACCAAATTACCAAAATGGCCTAACCAGTAAATACACAAATGTGCCATTCACACAAGCAACCAAGAATTCCTTCTTACCAGTAAGGCGCCATTCACACATAAGTACCAAAATACCAGTAAACTCTGCAATGTCATTAACTACGAGTGAGCTCTAAACGGCCCAGTGAGCTCTAAATTGTCAGGACCAATTTACTAGTGTGTTAAAAAGGTCCTGTTTACACAAGGTTTGTTAGTGGTGATTTATCAGTAAAGAGTGTACGTGTGAAAAGGACTAATGTATCACACAATTTCACTAAAACAAACAGACCCTACAAGAATAATGAAATATAAAGACACACCAAACATATTTAGTGGCACACAGCTGTTTGTGTAAGCCACTTAAAGGCAGGTAGTGTAGCGGCTCCTCTGGTCTGTAACAGGTAAAAGCAGAGTTGCTGCGAGCTAGGTCTTTGTGAAGCCCGATGAGGCCTGCCGCATTCAGGTGTCAATCTAACGCTGCATTAATGAAGCCCAGCAGAGCTGGATAACTGTTAACTGGCTCTTGCAACCACCTGCTATAAAAAGGAAGTAATCAACAAGCTATTATAGCAGCAGATCTGGAAAAGAGAGAGAAGGGGGAGTAAGTCCCAGTAAGTAACAGAGCAAAGCTTTGATTGCTGTGGGCTATAGTTTGTAAGTAGTAGATAGGGGCTGATCTTGTTATTATGAGGGAGTTTCAGATTGAAAAACAAAAGCAACACTGAAGGCTACAATTCCCAACCAGCACTACTGAATCTCATTGGCACCTCAAGAACTATCGCACTAATGGCAGTTCTCATGTGTCTTGTGATCGATTTTCTGATTGTTCTAACACAAACACAATGGGGTGAGTAAATAACAATTTTTATTTTTGGTTTGTTGACTTTCCACTTGCTTGTTCAAGATGAGATTACCAGAGACATAGATGTCCACACAAGAAGAAACAAGTCCACACAACAAGGAACCCGTCCACACCAAGGACTTGTTTAGTCTCTAAACAAAACAACAGCAGCAGTCTAGATGTGTTATTCCCCGAGTGTGATCATTATGTGAAGTGTTTTCTGGCTCTGTGTGTTAAACGAAATCTCATAAAGTTCTGACCTAGAAGTGAGATTTTGCCTCACCAGGAAAGACGGCTGCTGTGATAAAAGTTTAACTAACACATCAAAGATGTGTTTGTGCCAATCACTACTGTCTTCATGGCTTGAACACACTCACACAACCACAGTCAGTCCCCAGGCTGTGTTTTTCTGCTAGACTGGTCATCAGGTGTTCCCTTGAAACTCACATGATCACGTTATGTGAGAAGATCAATGGAAAGAAACCTGACAATCACTTTCTTTAATGTGCTGGCCACAGATAAAAAGAAGCCAGCGGTATGTCAAAGCAAGACAGTGCTGAAGATTATTTCTAGTTGAAGATTTACAACTAGAAAATTCCCCCATCATTTCCTCATCCTCATTTCAAAACTATATGACTATTTCTCATCAGGGCAACACAAAAGGTTTTGCTCAGCTGAATATCTAAGCTGCTTTTTTGCAATGAAAGCTTAGAGTAACTGATGGCTGTCGAGTGGCTAATATAACACTTTTTGTAAGGAGCAGGTAAGAATTGTTTCACTTAAAATCTTCCCCCACATCACAGCTCCTAAATCTCATTTGCATTTGAACTCACTTCAAAACATCATGTCTCAGAACATTTTAATGAATGAGGTCTGAGATTTTCAGTAAATAATGACTTGGGTCTGTTTCTTAAAGGGAGCTTTCATCTGATCCTAAGACAAAGCTTTAGTAGACTTATGTAGACTATTTGATATATATTTGGTTATTTATATAACATGAATCATACAGACTTTGTGCAACATCCTCCATACATTTCAGAGCAGCTGAATTCTGCTGAACATCTCCTTGGTGATATGGGTCTAATATGAGTCTGAATGACATAAAGATGAGTAAAAATGACAGAAAATTCATTAAGTTAACTATACCTTTTAAATAGGTATAGTAAGGTATAGTAAGTTTATTCCTTGGTCTTTAGATTATGAACAAAAATAAAACATAATTTGAACAGATTTGTACTGGTCATAATCTTGTTCTCCTATGTGTTCTGCCATTACAAAATGGTAAAAGAAATGGAACATTTCAGAATGTATTAGATTTTTTGAAACACAGTGAGAGACAAAGTCAAAACAACCTAATATAAAGCCCTACGTCATGTGTTTTGATTTCTGTCTAATGTTTTGGCCAACTTTCCACAGCGTCATCAATGATTTGATTACATTTGACATCATAACAGATGTTTTATGGTTATGTTTTATAACAGTGGCAGTACACTTCAGGAAATTTGCAAACTGATATTCTAAGAAAAAAATGTATTTTCACATAATGGAACAGCACTGTGAGTCTTTAGATCTTGTCAACAGAAACTTGCTTCAAAGAAAAGTTGGTACAAATAACAAAAATCTTGTTTAATAGTAGTATTTGCAAAACTGTTGTCCTTAAGAACAAAATACACCACAATGAATGCTACTGTATTGACGTACCCCTGGACTCTATCCCAGAACTGTGGGATGAAACAAAAAAATCTAGACAGTGTTATTCTTTTTTTGCTTGTTTGACAACAAGAGCCATAATCCAATTTTGAAAGGCCTATGATGTGTATATATATGATTACGTATAAGTGGACTGAATGTTGTTGAATGTTATTTTTAAAACTGGGTATAGATGTTCTTGCCCACCCACACAAAGAAAATGCAAAGCAGGAAAAAAGGCAATTTAGTTATATTAGTCATATTAATACAAAACCCACATCAAACAGCACTGTTCTGCCTGATGCCTACACAGTCGCCCTGAAGCTATCTAGAGGTTCATATAGGTTTTGCTTCTTCTCTGAATATCTGGTAACACTTTATAATTTATTACTACTAATAATCTATTAAGTTAATAACAAAGATAATGTTAAACAGGTCTAAAGTTCTTGTGAATATGAAAAATTTTCATAACTAATGATATTCAGCATTATATTATGCAAGAATATTAATGTATGTGTTAAATGTGTTTTAGTGCTATGAAATGTACGCTTCAGACACAAATAATGTCCCAAAAGATAGGCAAGCAGCATACTGCCTTTTAATACACCTCTTTTTGGCGGCAGTTGTAAGGCAGCATCACATTTATCCTTTAAAAGGAACATCAGAATGTATTGAGAGGAATTTTGCCAAATCTGTTCAAGATTGAGTCGGAAAAAAAAAATCAACTCGTTGATTGAAAAATCGTTGTTCTTCATGTCAGGGGTGCTACTTTGGTGAAAGATGGAGTTGGTGCTCTGTGTGTTTCAAATCAGGCACGCATGAGGTCACCTCTGAGAACATTTAAAAATGTTTTAGGAAAATAAAGTTAACCGATAGATACTGAATTTCTAATGGGTATAGCATGTTTTTAAACTAACCACAACTTGTAGCTACATGTCTAATCAGCAAACCGCAGCAGTCTAGGTTTTGAATAGTTTCCTCAATAAGAAGATGAGTCATTTAAAACCACTGCAAACACAAAACGAACAGCTCAACAGCTGTTCAAGATGTTTTTCTATGTAACACCTGCTCTTGCGGTAACTTAGAGTAAGAGATGACTTTTCAATCAAGTCTTTGAACAATGCAGAGCGATTAGATCTAAAGAACTTGAGTCTCTCTTGTTATAAAGCACATGACAGCACTGGTGAGTCAAACATGTAACAATCCACAAGAGTGTAATCAGGATTATAGTCACTTTTAACATAAGTTGCTTTGAAAAAAAGTCACTTTCACTTTCAATGTGACCTTTCTAATGAACACAAAAAGGCAATTAAGTATTTTAAGTATTTTAACAACAAGATTTAAAGATACGGTGTTTCATTTACCTCAATGTAAAAAAAAAAAAAAAAGAAAATAAACCAAGCTTTAGTGATTTACAATATTTTACAGCTTTGAAAGCGGTAAGATAGGGCACAGATACAGTAGCAAACAAATGCATTATATTTGTTGGGCGACCATACAGTACAGTGTCTGTACGTTATTCTTTGGCTTCTTTGACATTCACTAGATTCATATTACGATTTTTCCCTTCATGCATTCAGAAAAGAATACATATATAATGCGTGAATGAGGATGAGATGGATCAAATACTGCAGGTATACAATAACAAACATGCTGATTAGGCAGCATGCAAAAATTACACAAGCCACGGGTATAAATAACCCCTAAATGTGATTTATTCAAGTATTTATCTGTTACTTTCCCCTAATCTCTATAGAAATCTGGATTCCTTCCGCTGGAACAAACAAGAAATTCAAGCGGCCCCCCATGTGGCCATGTGAAGCCTGGGCAAAACCTAAATGTAACACCACAGAATGTAACCTCGGCTGTAATTACAAAACCTCACTCACTGCTGACACTTAAACGGCTTCATGACAGGTGTAATTATCCTGATCAAGGGTCCTGAAAAATCCAGTGAAAGATCTCTGTCCTTAATGTGATAATTGGTGTGAGATGGTAGCCAATTCGAACCCAGGACATTACTGAAGACACACTTATTATCCACCCACTCCTGAGCCACGGCAACCATTAAACATCTTAATGAGAGGGACAAATGAGGCAAATAATAATTTTCCTACATGGAAATGCCTAAAAATAAAACCCACCACTAAGCTGACCTTCAGGCAAATAACTACTCACAATTCACAAGAATCAGGATGCTGGTTATTTCTGTATGGTATATTTATTTTTTATTTGCTCATGGCTGGTTTAATAACGTGAAGGATTTGGAGGATGCGGCCGCCCACCGTAACCTCTGCTGCTCTCCACGGTGGTGTCCCCTAAGGGGCTGACGGGGGCTCTAATTGGTTTGCGTTTTCTCTGCTGTCTCTGGTAGTAATGCATACAGCTCCAAAAAAACCACGGCAAACCTGCACTTATTCACTCATCAACTGCCTGCTTATACTGTGACGAGCTGCCATGTGCTGGGGGAGAGCATGTGTGCGTGTATGTGATTTGGAGTGGTAAGTGTTGTATCTCTCATTTGGAGATAGTAATAGGAGGGAAATTGTGTTTGCGAGTGTTTTGGGGAGGAAAAGTAACAGTAACTGATGACCTGCAACAGCTAATTTCAAACAGATTGCCTGGTTTTTGTTGCATGTTAAAGACTAAGAGGTGGTTTGCTGTACACATTAAGTTTGATTCGTTTTCCATGAAGGCAGATTTTGCTGTTATCTCTGACTTTTAAAGTGCATTATAGATAGAAAATAATAATGCCACTGTTAAATCAGTTTCTGAAAGAAGGATTAGTGACTCATCCACACATGTTCAGAAACACAAAGATTTAGCTGGTGACACTACAACAAAAACAGAAACATTTGGATACTTTCTCCTTCGCGTGTTTATTCTGCAGGGTTAAATTCTGGCAGAACCAATGGCATTAGTTTGGGGCGAGGCTACCTGTTTGCATGGCCAATGGCAGACTGTAAATGCCCACTGAGTTGCAATCTAACAACTTGCTCATGAGTAACTAGCAGGCCACATGGCATCCAGAATTTTCCTTAATTCTTAACAGATTTCAGAACACCCGTCATTCGCTAAAGTCCCACACAGCCCCCGCACCTTGTGTGTCTGTTTATTAAATATTTTGACTAATCTGATAATGTTTTTAGACATCAATAAGAATATTTTGTCTCTGCTCTGTTTATCATTTTACTCTGTTTAAATCCATTCTGAAAACACTGCATATTTTTCCTCAAAATCAGTCCAGAGAACCATCCAAAGACTCCATCTGGGGCTGGTCATTGCCAAACCAAACAGCTGCAAAAAAAAAGTCATGCTCTATAACAAATGACATTATATTTTAAAGGCTCTTCTGTCTCTCAACCTTAAAAAAGCTTTAATTCCTTAATGTGTCTTTACACAGAAAAAAAACACTCTCCTCTTTCTATTATTTGATAACAAGAAAGCTTTCCCAGTCATCCCAAGACAGTAAGAAAAATATAAAAGCAGTACTTTCACTACAGACAAAAGCAGCACTTCCAGTTACATTGTTTTCCAATGGGAACTGTAACCCCAATATGCCCAAAACTTCACTTGTGGCCCAGCACACATATTTCACTGTTGGTCTGCAGTCAACCAGCACAATTCATGGTATTAATCACCAGTAGAAAGTGGACAGGCTGATCAGATCTACCTCATTTGTTTTTCCTCTTGAAAAGTGTTAATTAACACCCAGCAGAGATGTACAGAACACTCAAATACACCACAAATGTCACACAAGTCTCACGTAAAGGTGAAAGTAGATTCACGCTCAAATGAGAGTAATTAATGTCAACAACAACGATTCCAACTGAATGAAATTGTCCAGGAAAGGTTTTACATGATAAAATCTAACATTTAATTGAAAATATACCAAAAACAGAAATAACAATAATAATTGAGGTGAAGGTAAACAGGTGTGTTGTAAGTGAGACTGTGGAAGAAAGAGTGTGATTGGTCAATGACTGGGGGTGAGCAGTAAAGACAAGATTTTCATTTTAGGATTAAGTATTCCTTTAAAAAGAAGTCTGATCTTACAAACAACCTTATGAGTTGTACATTGTATACATTGAGTTTAATCAGTATAAACACTATAAAATAAATATAGTGACCTATTTACATGTCTGGAATGACTATCAGTCTTTTTTTATATTTATATTTTATACATATATATATTTTTTTAATATATTATGAATATAATATGCTTTTATATTTTAAACAATTCAGGAAAATTTGTTAAACACATGAACAACAACCTTGATTATTAAAGCCTTATTCAACCACTTAAGTAAATCTAATAGTTCATTAATTAATTGAACTAATTAATTGATTCAGCACTCATAAGTACTGATCTGAAAAGACAGATTACCGATCCAACTCCTAAAAATAAAGCCAGCTGTTCCTGTGTGGGTCTAATTAAAATGCAGTTTAACCTAAATCAAGGTGCGTCTGTTAAACGGAGAGAAGCGGCTCAGTGTTACAGGTTTCTGATGATCCAGGGGGTCTGTGGAAAACAGTAGGTGTCCAAATCAAAACACAAACTACAACCAATCAAGAGAGTGTAGCAAATCAAGCATGGAGTACAGACCAGTTTCCCTCCTCCCTATAAAAACACTGACGTCTGCCTAGAGATCAGCAGGAGGATGGAAACAAATCATTTTACAGACAAACAGAGGTAAGATTCTTTAGTCACAGATTAATCATAATGTGCCTTGTATTGAAAGGCGTGCATTTTAGAAATAGTGTAAAGGTAAAACATCATGCTAAAGTGTAAATGATGAAATAATGAAATTCCCAGAAGGTATTTAACTATTTTGAAATTAGACAAGACTAACTTTAAGTAGAGACTAAGAAGCGGCATGTTAAATTATTAAACATTGACTAATTTTTAAAATTAGTAAAATGTTTTAATTTATTTAAAAAAAAGAAAGGTCACAAAACCAAAACTAAAAGAAAGGTCACAAAACTGGAAATATATTTACATGTATTGGTCATGAAAAAAAATGGTAGACCACTACATGTAACACTAACTAATAAATGGGATTGTGTTTCTTATGTATCACTCTTTATCTTTCTCGCCCTCTCTGAGGAGCGGGTGTGCTTGAAGAGGGTGAGCAAATTGTGTGGTGAAAGTCTTGCTGTGCAAAGCAAGTTGAGACAGGGACTTTAGTGACACCAGACATCTGTTTGTGTGTGGGTTAGCCGGACAAGAACTGACTTTCCCATGGCTTATCTTCTTTTTTTTTTTTTTGTGGTCAGTGGCGAAGCACAAAAACCCAGTTACCCGACTTTTTCCTCCTCAAGGAAAAATCGACTCAAGCCCTTGCGAAGTGGCTCATGTTGGGCCATAAGGTGCACCCATCTGTGGGGAGCCCAGGCAAACCCTGCACCTTACCCAAAGCATTGTAAGGGTTGCTCAATAGTCTTTTCACTTTGATTGATGGACCTTGTGTGCTGCCATCTGGCCGCAGATAGATCGCATAAATCATTGCCCCGAAACACAGGGGCTGGAAGCATGGGCTCCTGAATTTTATTATGCATCTGTACATAATATACGCCCCTTCAGTGCCTATTCACTGCAACATGCGTCCGACTTGCCACAAGCTGTAAACACACATGCTATGCACCACGCTACTCCTGCACCAATGTTTACAACTGTCCAGACTTTGTTACATTACAGGACCACCACATAGCCATACAACCAGAGACTGTCAGTGTTTAATAAAAAGCATGCAGAACAGTCTGTTTGCCTGTTTGACCAGACAGAAAAGATCTTAATACACACAGAAGGTGAATTAGAGGGAATAATGTTTACCCCGGCTGTGCCATACACGCTCACCACAAAATAAAGCACCTGATCCCTTGTCTTGCGCACTCAAGAGCATTTCTGGTGATACCCGCTAAGGTGTCTTGAATATTAAAGGCAAACAGGCTGTCAGAGTTAACACAAAATTAGAAAATAAGTCCCCAGAAATCACACATATGCCACTGACTTGAAATTTTGAATACGTGAGACACACAAAAAAGACAACATTAAAATTTCCACTGACAAAAGGGAGGGTCATTTCTCCCCACCCCTCCATCCCCTTCTCCCGTGAATGGTTCTAATTACGGCTTTTTGAAAATGCAAGGGTAGTGTAATTACTTTATTCAGAGAACAGGATATAGCACAGCTAAGAGAGCAAATTATTCAGTGTGGCAGAGGACACGTCTGTGCGTTATTGCAGAGATGAGTTATCCATGCTTCCGCCAAACATTGTTGGCCCGAGCCTCTGAGCACCCTGCACCCATACACTCTGATAAAGGGATAATTGCTCCCTATTTCCATCCCTCCATCCATCATGGCTTTCTTTTGATTTTGTGATTGGATCTGCTGTGCCGGGTTATCGCAATCGTTTGAGTTTTGTGATAGCTACTGAAGTTTCAGAAATGACACAGCATACAAAGTGTGAGCAGACAAGATATGCTGCTTGCTATTATTGCGATCATCAGTTTGTTTCTTTTCTATTTTTGTTTGGTTAAACTTTGTTTGTTCCATCTCTTAAGAAAGCTGCCCCATGACACAAATTACTCAGCTTTTCAATAAGCTCAGCAAATTTGATGCAGCCTTCTAAAATATGAAACACTATTACACACAATTTTTGCAGAGAAGGCAATTTTAGAATGAACTGTAATAAGTGATAAGTACTGATAGTTAAGTCTACATAAAAAGGTTAAAAAAAGAGTGAGAGTTACTGTGTGTTTGCTTATTTAGACCATTATGATGAATGTACCATCAAACCTTTGGAATTAACCAAATTCCCAAACCGCATTGACTTAGTGCTGCACCTAATACAATATCTCTGAAATCTAACAGTGAGATAAAAACAACCCTGGCACAGTGTGAAATGTATTTATTCAAGTGCTGAACAGAAGTGAGGAAGTGCTGCCAAGAAGAATAATCCTCACTTTAACACACACCACAGTATAAGTAGAGGTTACACTTTTAAAACAAAAGCAGTAAACAAATAAAAATAATTGGTTTATACAATATAATTGTGACTAAAGCATTCAGTCAAGCTCAAACAGAACTTAGTCTGTTTGCAAACCTGACGAGTTGCTTTGCCGTCTACACCCTAAATAGACAGCAATTTTTAAGGCTTAACCTCCAGGCAAAGTGGCTGGTTTAGAATGTTCTTCAATGACAGAATCTCTGTATGCAACTAATCCTAACCCAAACCCTAAAGTAAGGCCATGTTTCTAATTAATATTACTCACTACTTAAATGTATAAGTAACAAAGGCAACCATAACAAAGTGTAGCAGCTTTTTTCAATGTGCTGCAATGCATTCTGGGACAGCCTTCTCTGTGAAGGGTGCATATGATGCTGACTTAGTTTTAAGCAAATACAATTTATCTTATAGTGCAGCATACACTAATGTCACTGGCTACCTTTAATGATTTTTTTTGAAGAAGAACTTGTCGAGGCCCACACTTGTACAGGCTATTTAATTATTTATTTGTTACATTTATTAATTTAGCAGAAACAGAAAACAGTGATCAAATAAGGAGGGTTCTGTGTGAGTATAAGGGTGCACAGGGCCCTGAACATCACTCACAACCCTCACAACTCATATCCACACATACATACACACAAATGAACCAGTGTGTGCATGTGTTGGGCTGATATGTTGCCAAACGGGCATTGCCAAAATCCAGTGGATGGTTTTCACTCTGTGTCTGTGTGTGTGGCAGCTGAACAGGTCAAGCTGAATGGGGAGTTAAAAGCCCTGCCAAGAAATCACAATGGAACACACACACAGCTACACAGTACACATCCATTTATTTAGACTCAAACACATTCCTCCTCCAAGTAGACTGAAAACATCCTACCTAGGATAGAAAGAAATATTCGGATCTGTTACGAATCTTGGGCAATACCCACCCAGACAGCATTTTAAAGCATGGCAGGTATGTCTCTACAGCAAATGCTAAAAGGTATAAAGCTATAAAAACATGAATACATATCTAAATATTTATTTAACAATCTCCTTAATTATCCAAGGCTGATTTTGAGGGTCAGTGTTTTCAGGCTCTCAAAGAAAAAAATGATTTGTATGTAGTTATATAAAGATTTGTATGTATTTCAATTAAACATAAGAGGTTTGCTTTGTGGATTATGTTTATAACATGGTTTCCTTTAGGCACGCCTCAGGAAACATGCAGCCAATAATGGCCACAGACACAGACAAACTCAGTCTGTGTAATTACTAAAGCAACGGCTGACCACAGGGAGCAGGAGGCGGAGTTACATTATGCAGATTAGTTATTACATGCAAATTTCCATCAAAAGCAACACAGGCCTCACATGCACACAGACTAAGGCAAAATGCATGAGGAATGGATCAAAAATACCTAGTAAAGCAAACACCAACAGTCCATCTCTTTGAGATTAATCAAACATAAGGAAATCAGGCAGAAACATCCAATTAGACTACTTTTTATATTTACTAGTGGTTGACTGGAATTGGATCCCATTGGTTATTGTTCAAAGCAAATTTCAAAGTAATGCTTTCTGTGTTATTTAAATTAAAAGGACAAATAAATACTTATGAATTTAAAGAAACTTAAAAAAATGCACACATTTATAAATAATCGTGATAGTGGTGCTTGGTAACACAAAAATTACATCACTGCTCTTGGATGGCAAGTAACGGATGGAAATCAGGTTTAAATAATAATGTGGATCTGTGTTTCTAAATGTGGATCTAAATTGGGCGCTCTGCTAGACAGCACTACCTCTAACCTCTGTTCAGAGCACCAGAGAACTACTAACACTCGTTCATTCTCCCACCACAGTTTTGTGATGAATCTGATTGTGTGTGGGCGGCACATGGCGGAACCGTGATCTCGCTCCTTTTCTTTCAATTACACTCAGAGTCAGACAGGCTCTTTGCCAGAGAGACAGAGTGAGGGAAATGAAAACAGATGAATGTGACACATCTTCTTCATAAATGACACACACTCTGGTCACATTTGGCAATATATTCATGTCCAAAAATGTGTCAATAAGTGCCTAGCCCATGTAATAGTGGCAGCTTATGACAAGATGTGGAGGTTTACACACCTGTTTGCACCCTTAACCAACATCAGAAAAGGTTCTTCAGCTCCTTCCTGTTAATGCTAACTCTAATAATTTAATTCTGACCCTAATCTTCAGTTTTCTACATGTTTATTTATTTTTTACCCCTTGATATAATAATCCATTCAGTTTTTATAAGCTTAAAATAGTGACAGTAAGGTGTCAATTAAAGGCATTTTAAATGATTATCAAGTGTTTGTGGCATTCAGGCTTTAATGTCATTAAAAAGGATTATAAGTATTCAATGATTATTAGCACTTGATTCCAAAGCCAAAATAAATACCATTAGAGAAATGACAGCTGCCTAGATATTTGGAATGGTCCGTGTTTATTGTCTTGATGTGCTTAAGGAAAACAAACTGGAAGTAAGAGATTCACAGGCTCTATCTGACATCTTTGTAAAGACATTGGAGCAGCTGATTCTCTCTCACCATCCAATAGCGCTGACCAGAAGTTCCTTATCTTTTGTGTGCAAGTAACTACATGAACACACCAGGTTGCTTGTTTCTTTGAGTATGTGAAAAACAGATTCCTCAAGCAGCATATTTATTTTGCTGTATCACTCACATGAATGTATAATACTTGCATACATTGTACCTGTTCCTCTAACTTCTCTTAACAAAAAGCATAAAAGTATATTAAAACAACATAAAAGTAACAGAGAATTGTAAGTAATTTACTGACCATTATAATTTATTTTATAAGTTTTACATAGCAAAATAAAGCTTTGCATGTTTATTAATTCATTTAGCAGACGCTTTTATCCAAATCGACTTACGAAAAGAGAGCATTTATCATTTTGCCCTAAGAACAAACATGTCTACAAATCTACATTTACAAGTGGGAATAGTTCTGATGCCAGGGACAGGATGAACAGCAGGTTTTTTTGTGTGTTTGTTTGCAATAGTTGCCTTTTTTGGAGCATGAGGCAGTACCCCCAGATCCTCCTAAAATACCCTGAGGGCATGTGGGAATTGCTGCTATAGCGTGTGTTTGCATTTTATGTCCACAAAAATACTGCTAACTATTTCTGCTAAAATCATTTTTTCTGTTCTGTTCTTGTCCTAGTTGTTCATCACACACTTTTCTAAATAACCAAATGCATGAAATATTAAAAACATTACAGCAGCATTGCAATAAAGAGCCACTTACAGGTGAGCAGGTCTTACAGGCAACTGAATTGGCCCTGATTACAGTATAAAGCTCTGATTAGTTAATGCACTGTCAGAAATGTGACTGGAGGATTCAGAGCTGTTAACTGGAATGACAGAGGTTTTTATGGGGTGCTGTGACAGAGCCATAAGAGCTTGACTCTGAGTTTGCTGAAACTTTAATGATGTCATTAAAACACAACTCAGGGGGCTAACAGTTTCCTGTTCATGTAAAACATCATTCTTGGTTATTTCTCATCCTCTTTAATTTTTTTTCCTTTTTGGTAATACGGTGCAATACACAAGCCTTCAGCAAAACACCACTCCCTCTAAGGAATACAATGACAAAACCACACATATGTAAACATGACCATGTCTTACCTTGTGCTCGTAAGGGTTGTAAGAGTGGAAAAGTGCAGAGAGCTCTTTGGTTCTTTGCTTTTTCTGTGTAAGGAAAAACATGCCAGCATTAATTAGCTGGAACAACCACATATCATGAAAGAAATCAGAAAAAAGCCAACAGCCAAGTAAGCAGGCAGCTGACAATGTACACTTTACATTTATGGTTCACAGATGAATTCACATGACAACCCTAAAGTAAATGTTTTAAACAAACTTTTACAATGACAAACACATTATATTTTTACTCTAGGAAATAAATCATGATGAGAAACAAACCAAACAATTATAAATCACAAATCCAGCACTGCAACATATAGGGCATAAGATAACATGCCAATATAGAATCTGGGGTAACACATTACAGTTCTCATCCATTAACTTCAGTTAATTCATTAGCTAACATGAACTTAGAATGAGCATTTATTAATCTTTGCCAATGTTAGTCAATTTAAAAACAGTTCATTGCTTGCTCATGTCTGTTCATTGTGTATCATCTAACGTTGACAGATAATTTTTTTTATTTAAAAAATGTACTGGTAAATGCTGAAATAACTAGGATTATTAAAAAAAAGGATTGTTAATTGTTGGTTGATGATAACTAAGATAATTACCTAATGTTAACAAATGAAACCTTGCTATAATGTTTTCCTGAATGTTATTTAAATTGATATATTTAAATTAAAAATCAGCAAGCAAACAGCAATCATGACAGTGGTATGACATATAACAATGATGAGACAAATACCAATTTAAGATGGAATAAGATTTAATAAGATGCAAATAATAATATACAATGTACAGTCCTGTCATGTGATATGTAAAATCAGTCATCAGCACCATGTCACACAATGTTCATAAAAAGGTGTGCAGACTTTGTAAATCGATAAAAATAAGAACAGATTTTGTTTTCCAGTGCTGTCCTAATCAGACCTACTGTATATCAATCACTACTAATGAACACAACCACTGCAAATCTTAATGTACATCTCAAGAACTTTTCATGGTGCCTTCAGCTCAGGATAAAACTATATGGATATATGCACATTATTAAAATCCTCCTCTGGACATGCTACAAATGTCACACTGAGGCCAGAAATAATGCATACACAGAACACCATACCATTATAATTGAGCACAGACCCCCTAAACAAACTCAATATATATGCAGCTGGATTCAGCATTGATTATGACCATGGGCTCTTACGTGGAGAAATACATGATACTGGAGAGTGAATTCATGTCCGGACCTGTCTAGACCTGATTCCTCTTCTGTCCCCTGTGATTCCATCTTTTTCTGTTTCTCTCTTTCTCATCACTGTGCCCATATCACCTCTGCTAATCAGAGCAGGGGCATCTTGACATGGAGAACGCACAACCTAAGGGTTACCGTTCCTGAGCCCAGCCAATGAGCTCCCAGCAGGATTTGCTAAATAAAACCAGATTCATACCATTCAGCCACCCTGACCCCCAGGTGAAGGAGGAGGGGAGGAAAAGAAACAACCAGAAAGCTAAGATGTTCAGATTCATCCACTCAATCAAATGTGGAGTGTTCTTTTCTCTTAGAGCACACCTTCTGAATTTGCACAACCGGACCAGGGAGAGAGAGGGGGAGAGAGAGAGGTTAGCAAGGTTGCAGCACTGTGACAACCAAGCTAGTGGCCTTAGGAGAATACACTTAGCCTTCCTCAAATCACACATCTTCATTCGGGGAAAATAAGAACTGCAATTTGATCAAAAAAGATGAACACCTGTCTGACCTTCAGGGACTCAATATTGCAGCCTATTAGGGCCAGGGTTCTGATATTGCACCAGTCCCAAAGCAGCATGGTGAGGCAAAAAATCTTGATAAGCCAAATAACCACAAAGGTTATTGCAGAGTTTTGGATGAGTTTACATTCAGTTAAAACCGGTCTAAATTACCCAATCATATCTAGTGATGGTGTACATTAGGAAATCAATCCATTTTCATACACCTCTCCACCTCATTTCCCCTCTTATTGGTGACCTTGCTTGGGATCGTCAATGACTTTAGAAAGTTTTCGGTAGGCAGATCTTTTGAGGAAAGCTTAAGTGGTTCTTCAAAAAGAATATGATCTCAACAAACCATGTCTCGTTTTTAACATGTGTTTCAGTCTTTTTTGTGTTAATACATGATACTGTAAATATTTAAACTGTATTACATTGACATGATCAACAAACACAAACAGATCAGAGGTTGTGATCTGATGGACGTGCTTGTTTGCTTTTGAATTTTTTTTATGAAAACATCAAGCAGATGGAGATAATACAGAAGCATGTTGCCATTCATATATTCTACATGAACACACATCTGTCACCTCAACAATGATGAAAAATGGTGCCTCATATACTGTCCATCTGCTCCTTCTATTGCTCGAAAAACAAACACATACCATGACATAACAGACACATCCGTCCACTGGGATGAGATGCCACTCACAACTGGAAAATAAACCAGAAGGACAAGAAACAGAGTCGACCATCTTCATGTGGCAAATATAATAAAGGTCATGGGATAATATTGTAGCATACTGCTGTTTACAATTTTATCTGTAGGCAAAATACAACACTTGCACAATAAAGAGTACGCTAATACTGTCTCAACTGGGCAGTGGAAATGCAGTGATGTCATCTTTCGTACACTACCTCTAGCCCTTTCCCGTCTTGATGATACATTTGTTTTCATATGTGCTGAAAATTCCATACTGATCCATATTCAGGAATGGCAGAAGCTTTGTATTCGTATCTTCCTTTACTTTGATTCTCGGATGCCTTCTTAATTTCCCCTGGTTAAAGACAGTGCCGCCAAGGCAGACGTGCTGTCAAGGTAAACACCTGTCCGGCCAGTAAGAGCAACATTCCAGGAGATCATTCCAATTTATCTCTACTAACCCTTCCCTCATGCGGGAATAATTATGCTGTTGTGGAAGCTCCCAGTTTTTCCAGCTCCGCCTGTGTGCCAGAGCTCCTCGGCCTGACCGACCATCAGACGGTGATAACACAAGGCAATCCATTACGCTCACCAACTCATTCATCATGCCATGGCGGCTGGGCCCCAGCTATAAGATAGGGTAAACGTGCTGAGAAACCAAAGCCAGCCAAGTCACAAGTAACCATCCCATCCACACCCCCTGTAGACCAACGCATGCTGAAGCCAGATTGTCTGGTCTCAGGCAGTCGCAGACATCTGGAAGTGTTATTAATGTATAACCCATGCCACAGTCCCACTAGAGCTGACCATCTTTGACAAGTATGGTACAGGGATGCTATGCATGTTTGTATCAGGTGTTCCAGGTGGGTCTCGGAGGCCACAAGACATCTTATGAAACCTGAGCATTCCCCAGCAACAGCAGCCTTGACCCAGCTGTCAGTGATAGTATCCTTCCCTCTAGTCTCCTCAGGATAAAGCAAGGCAAAGGAGGGGTACATACAAAATAAGTTGAAGAATTTAGTTAGAAACGATCAAAGAAATGCCATTCCTGAAAAAACATGAACTGGATAAAAAGTATAACATGAACCAAAAAATGTGCCTATACTTAAAAGCACTTTATCTTTAATCAGTCAAACTCTTTTTATGTGAATAAACCTGACCCAGAGGTTAAAGCTTGACCACTTTTGCAATTTAGTCATTTGAAATTATTTGAAAAATGAGCAGATATAATTAAGCAGTCCTTAACTGCAAGCGTTTTCTTTTAATGGAGCAAAATATCATATGGGAAAAAGAAACAAATTATCAATGAGTATATTCTAATGAATAGACATTTTTGAACCTTTCTTTTTGGTAAATACTAATTAGTGGTCTACATTCATTTTCAGGAAACTGAAATTTCATCCTGCTGAAAAGTCATGTAATGTGTGGTGGGTTGGGGGAGGTGGTGCTCTCCTCAGATGGTGGAGAGAAAGTGTGTGATCACCTCAGAGAGAAAATCAACAAAAGGAATGACATATGAAGAAGCTTCTATAAAAGAAACATGCAGGACTTTTGATGAAGATGATCTTGAAGGTTGAGAGTAGGAAGCAGTGATAACTAGACATCACCAAGTCAAACAAACCAAAGTACGGTAATACTATTCCTACTTTTGGAAAGAGGTCTGGGGACAACATATTAACAGTAACACACCTTGAATCGTTGAATATACCATGCCAACAGTGGCAGCATTTTTAGAAAAACAACTGATACAGAATGACATTGTTTTTTTTTTTTTCAACATTTCAGTTTTGCGGTGCTAAAATGCTGAAGTGCGGAAAGCAGAACCTGCACAAGCAGTGATCCCTCGAGTGTAAAACCCAAAAGCCACTCCTCTTCCCGCAGTTTGAGCTTTATTAGTCAGTTTAATCATTTTTAGTTGGGTCTAATCGCTGAGAAAGTCCATAAGGCAATCACATCTGGGAGACGTCTGCCTACAGCTGCATTACATAATGAAGAGTAATCGACAGGAAGATTTGAATTTACCCATCATCTGGAACCATTTGTTAACAGGTAAGAGTGATTGATTATGGGCCCTAGTACTGTAACTAGTGGTGCTTATCTAGAACCTACAAGGCAAGCTGAACCAGAACCAACTCTTTATTATGCTGTTCAGAACAGTGGATTGTTGGTCTKGCTTCTGCAAAAGTGTAAACACACCTACTAATGTAGATCTACTCCTTAATGTTTATACAGATTACCCAGGTGGGTGTTAAACACCTCAGTTACATGTCCAATGGCCCAAGGTTCACTCCCAGAAACATCCCGAGAACCCCAAAACAATAAAAATACAACAATATAAACTGAAGAAAGTGTTTCTGCAAACACCAGCACACACTTCTAGTGGATCATAAAGAATAATAGAGGGAGATTATTTTGTATGAGGCCACACTTTATTTATTTTGGAAAATCCTGCATATTGCACCTTTTAAACCAATAAATAAACAAAACAAAAACAAAAAAACTATGAAGTTGTCAATCACTTGTTTAGATTCCTATATCAAATTAATACTGTAACACAGCTAATACCACATTATGCAGGAAGCAAAAAAGGACATTGTTAATTAATGTCAGACAGAAGCACAAGATCTTAAATGTGCTATATTTGACTTTCCTGTGAATTATCTGTTTAAAGCCTATTTCATTATTCAACAGTGAACTGGTAAAATAGTGGATAGAATAAAAGTTCCAAGATTTTAAATGAAAGATTAACCATCAATCAGAATATTTAGCCACAGAAAGAGTCAAAGAGAGCGAGAGTGAGATAGAGAAACATGTGAGTAGAAACATAAAAAACAGAAAGAAGCAGCATACCGAGACAAAAATGAGAGATTATAAATTCGGTTTAAATTCTTTGGCACAAAGCACACATTTTATTTCTTTGAAGGTACTTATCTTTTACATTTAAAGACTTAAGAACGAGTTGCAAAAGGTCATATTAGCTGCAGAATTTCAAAATAATTGGAGCATTTTCCATTTTCATTGTGGCTGACAGACTGGTTGTTTCCTGGAACCAAATTTAGCAGAGAAAAGCCTTATGTTTAAATACCAGGCATCACAACATATGATTAATATATAAAAACCTTAGTTTAAAAAATATTAGGCCACTTAGGCCCTGCTTCATCCTGTCAGGGCTGAGATCTTATGTCTTGTTTTGAACTGGTTTGACTCAACTGTGCATTATTTGGTGCTTACAACCAACCACAATGTTCTGTCACTCTGACCTCTCCTCCCAAATGCTATTGTTACTATGTGGAGTCAGAGTGCGTCATAATGAAGGCACATGGCATCAGGGAAAGAGTAGGTCCTTTCATGCAGCTCCATGGTGGGGACTACCTTTTGGGATTTGTTTTGAGAATGTCATACATTAGTTGTGCAGACTGCTTCTTGACATTAAGTGTGTTGTTTTCTAGCCATGGTTGGGCCACTTATTTACATGCACTTTATATATGCTAATAGATTAAAGGGGATGAGACAAGTTTTGTTTGTGAGAGTCAAAATGACTGTTACTCTCTCCTAGACTCACAATGTCTCTCCTAGACTCACTATTTTAAGAAGAAACATTATATTGTTTTATTGTTATATTGTTGACATTTGGATTAATCTACACTGCTGTGGACCGTTTTAGAATAAATATGTGATGGACTGAGTGAAGAAATGAATCAGAAGGGATGTTCGCCTCAAAATAGGTGGAGCCCTGGTAACACCCACCTATCACATGATCGTCTTGTACCAATGGCAGTTAAAAGATACTTAACCACCTCTGCAAACTTTATGCGCTTGTCAGCCATTTCCAACTGAACCGTTACTGTAACCGTTTAAACTCAAAACCACAAAAAGATTGACTTGGAGTATTTCACAGCCATTACATACAACTTCACACCAAACATGAGCATGTGCAGTCACACCCTGAAGTGTTAACAACAACTCACCACTTGTGCTGGAACCTGCTCCATTTTGGCAGCCGGAGTTCCAGGTCTTGGGTAGAACTGGTTGATGAAAAGGCTGGGAAAGCGGTACTGCCTCACCAGTTCCATTGTCTGTTCAAAGTCCTCATCTGTCTCTCCCGGGAACCCGCAGATAATGTCAGTGGCAATTGTGATGCCTGGAACCCTATGAAAAACAGACAAAAAAATCTTTACATGATAACAGCATAACGAGGAAATAAACACTAGATGTGTTATATAACCACTGTTATCCAGCAAGCAAGTACCGACATGGGAACACTTTCTAACACATTAACTCTGAGCACATGAACATGTTGGAAAGTCATCTGTGCAAATCAGACAAACAACACACAACCAATGCAGAAAGTGAATGCCATTGTGTGCATCAGTCTGTCGTCAGAAAACTTATTAGCAGCCTTAATAGTCGTTAGACCCCTGCACAGGAATTGGTTAATTGATTTATTTTCCATGTGTTCTGTGATTATTGATTTTTAACCTACAAGAAACAAAGCAAGCTCAAGGATGGCTCTGACACAGTGGACATTCTCACAGAAAGTATTGTGCAGTCTCTGAGACTTTTTCATCTCATGTCAATCTTTCAAAAATATTTTGAAAATGATAAATCAGCCATTTAAAATGTATGAAAGATAAAAACAGGGAAACTTTGCCAATGGTACAGAGCCCAAACAATTTTTAATATTTCCAGAGAAATGCTCATTAGTCAGTTAGTTAAAATATTTACCTGAAAATCTGAAAAATCAGGCTGCAGATAGAAACTTAAAAAGTGCAAAATGAAATCTGAAGCCATACTTAACGTTTCGGGCTGGATAGTCAAGTAAAATGTGAAGTAAATGAGTAAAATTGTCATCAGTGAAGCATAATCACTCCATTTCCTGGTATCTAGCGGATTCTATTTTTCCATAATATTATTCCATTATCCAGCCACACTGTTCTCATAAATGTTCCCATCCCTCACATCCACACATATTTATCTCCACTTATTGACCAAGTCTACAGTAATGTGCATTCTTAATCATGTTAGGTTTATCCTAACGTTTCTGGCGGATAACCCCTGACCTATTGATATATCTCTACCATTGACCGTCATTAATATTCAAGAAGGGCTGTAGGCAGTAATGTAATCTTGCCCTTTGAAAATAAAAGAAAAACTGATGGGCACCGGGAACGAAGTCCAGGTGTTAGCAGGGCATGTCAAGATGAATCCTGTTGGTTTTCTTTTCTTATACATTTCTCTTTTGCCCTAATTCCATAGCATATTGAAAGTCTTTAGTAACAAAGCAAAATTAAAAAGTTAATTGTGTTAAAAAAATAGAGAATAATTTACAGGAAGAGCATATTTGCTTGTAACAAATATTAACAAAAAAGAAAAAGGCAATACTAAATAAACATTCTCACTTAAAGTGTATAGTTGAATGCATTAAAACACACATTTATGACAACAGTAATAACATTTTACGCAAAGCACGTTTCTGGATGCAAGACAGACACCAGGTCTATTTGGTTTTGGATGCAACAAATAGAACAAATGGGCTTTGATGCAATGGAAGTGCATGACTGCTGCCTTTAAGAAATCAATGTGTGGTTAAAGACATAATTGTCCTTATGGATATACCTCAGGAAAATACAGGAAGGCAAACTGGTAATGCATTAGACCAAACGCAGCACAACTCCTCATCTACCAGTCTGAACTGAAGAAGGCTTGACAGCTCATCAGAAAACACAGAGAACAGCATCAAGTAGAGACTGAACATGCAATGGGCTACTTCTCTCTAAATCCATTAGGATTTCTCAGCTCTTTAGCCTCACTGTCCCTCTGTGGAGAAGAACAGACTAAAGAAAAGAAAAAAGCAAATGACAAGCAGACCCTCTACGACTCCACAATGGTCATCTGTGCCTGCTGGCAGATAGAGGCTCTTTGATGCTTTGTTGGCTTGTTGGACATGATTGGGCTGCACTTCGTTTTCAGGCTTATTAGAAAGCATCACTGCCAGGGTCACGGTTGCAGCCGATGATGGCTGCTATTACTCATGTGGCTCTATACAGTCTGTTACAGCCAACAAATGCCCCAGACCTGACCCACAGAACACTGACAAGGTCTCGACCTGGAAAAGATCCAGAAAACCAAAATGTTGCAAGCCAGTTAATGAGATGCATTGAAAGCATATAAATAGCAACCCCCACAGGAAGGGCTCTGCACAATGACCGTTCTAAAAGCTTGAAAAGCCCATGTAGGCAAACAAACAGATCATTGTTTGTTAATCATCCACCAAATCAGAAATGCCCACATTAACAGAGTTGACTATGATTGTTTGGACATTTGTTGTGAACTGTGGTGCCAAAAGAGATCAAGGATGTTTAATTGAACACAAAAAAGCAAGAGTGACAAGTGGCACATTCTTTGTGAATACGTGTGTGTGTTTGCGTGTGTGTAACGGGGCTGTAACTATCCAAAGGCCACACAAAAGGACTGAGATGTGCACAAATAATAACTTTAGCACACTCCAGGCCAGGACAAGACAATGGGCTCACTTCTCAGGAAAACAGGAAAAGCATGTAGCCAAGCAAACCAGATTCCAAGAAAAACAGGAGACCTGAGACTCAATCCCTGTTTTTAGTTTCTAGCTCTGTTGCAGATAAAAGTAATGAAATCTTCACCAAGCTTTAAGGGGTCCTAGTATGTGCTTTGGGGTCAAGGCTTGGTTGCTAGGCTGACAGACACAGGGTAAACTGTTGGCCTATCAATCTCTCGTGCCAGAACCTTTTGGCCCTTGTTTATGCAGTGGATCCAATTATGGTTTGGCATGAAGCCGGATGATGCCACACATTGAGCTCATCCCCACTGCTCCCCTGGCTCAACTAAAGGTATAGCAAGAATGACTAAAGTACCAAGCATTGTCTCCAAGGTGTCCTCCTCATTAGCACTGTATCTTATTTGGTACACTATAAACATACCAATGTCTTCACACTGGACTTGTGATTCAGACAGATGTGATTCGTAGCATATCCTTATTTTGTTTACTTATCAAAGGTAATATGGTTGAGATGGATGGCAAGCAGCTTAGAGGACCAATAAGAGGCTGGGCTTGGTGGGACTATTTCAACCTCTGATGATCTCCAGCTGTGTCACCCCAAGTGTATTCCTTGCAGAAAGTACCAGTAGCATTAGCTGGAATTAGAACTAACGAAGGGTGAACTACCCATGTCACTCCTGACAGCATTACATATCAAGTGGGTGGTGTTTTGGGAACCATAGGATCTTGTTTATGCTGCAACCAGTCAATGCTAAAATATTTAAATCAAATAGAGAGCTACTCAAGGGCAAATAGGGGGATGACTGCAATACAATTACGCTAGGCTTGTTTTGAAGCAGGGTCCTGCCAATTTAAGACTATATAGATTATATGTAGTCGAGCCCTTTTTTAATTTTTCAACCATACATATTCAAATTCCTTGGAGGGAAATTTCTTGATTCAGCATGGATCCAGATGCTTTAGGGTTTCGGTTACAAGTGTAATGAATTGTGACAATCCTTGAGAACTTTACATTAAATTAAGCCTGGACATTGAACCTAACTAGATCTGAAACTTGACTTACCTGCTGAATGCACATGGCATTTGTTCCAATAGAGGAATCGAGTAGTCCTGAAACCAATTACATTCAGGTAATATATGAGCAAAGAGCAAAAATCAGAGCTTCATATTCAAACACACTCTGCATGCAGTGCCATTTACTTGTGTTTACACTTTATGCCCACCTGCACTTAAAACTGCTGCAGAATGCTTTCCAGCGGGGCTTAAATCCTGTTAAATAAAATCTACCAGATATTGTCAAGGATTGACAAGGAGTCTGGGGTTACAAAGGTATATGAGAATAGTTCATTCTTGGCAGAGAATTATTCTATTTTGTTTGTTTGTGGAGGCTCCGGCAGCAGGAGAAGGTGTAATATCCTTCTCTTGGCGTTAAGTCGCCTTCAGAGATTTACTGGGATGTGTAAATACTGGGAGCATTTACACAACAGATGTACAAGCACGTCAACAACAGGACAACTGAACTGAAATAAAAGAAGGAATAAACAGAGACAGAGCAATCTGTGAAAGTAAACATTTAAACGTTCATCCAACACAAGAAGTCCCGCTACCCATCTGTGTGCTGCCAGCTACTGCGCCTCAGCCCAGCTAAAGCGAAGAGGGCCTCACTGTGAAGTGGAAATGTGAAGCTCATTGCTGTGGGTGGTGAATACAAAATTTTACTAGTAGATACAAGTCAAGTATAACTGTGAGCCATCTTGAAAGATAACTGCCTTTTCGCTATTCTCTGTTCAGAGAAATTTTGGTCTCCTAGTAAATGAGCGAGTGAGTGTGAGTAAGGTGCAGGAATTTCCATTTGTAAGAATAAAACTTGTAGAGGACAAAGGTCATATGAATGAGCTAGTGTGTTCAATCAACAAATACAGAAAGAGAGTTCAGTAGCAATGTTTCTAGCTGATGTCTAAACAACACCTTTCCACGTATCTGCACAAATCAGGTAAATATGTAGGAGGCCCAAAATACAATAAGTACAGCATGTGAACAGTTATTCAACAGTACAGCGCAGATACACGTCAACAGCAGCTTTTGGTCAATTTAACTACTGTGTAACTGTGAAAAGATGTTAGACAACAACTAAACAACTGCTACAGTAAAGGTATTTGTGTAATAAGACATTTAATTCAAAACCTCAAGAGCAAACTTCCTGTGACAATGAATGAAAGAAATAAAGATCTTCTGTCATAGCAGATATGTGTATACTGTTTGTTCAAGCAGTGTGGATATCACTTGTCGTACTGTCTGTTTTGAGTTTAATATAGTCTATTGTCTAAATGTAGTACTGTAACACATTCGAAGTATACAGTCTAAGAGTCCCTATAAATAAAAAAAAGTTATATTATTCCTCAAACATAAATCTTCCATATCTTGCCTTTGTGAGCTCCAAACAGCACTGATGAGATATCAGTTACCATGAAGCATCTGATCCCCAGGCAGTGAGAAGCGAGCCAATCTCATAATTTAGTAATCAATGGACCGTTCCCAGACAGTAGATTGATCCAATCACTCTTTGGGTATCTGCAATTCATTGAACTAAGCACAAAGCGTATGAAAGAATGAGGACAGTGTAATCTGGATCTGTTTATGCTCTATAATTCTATATTAGCACAATACACACAGATGTAATTTCTCAGAGAATTGGCTGCTTTCACATATTGAGGTCTATCTATAATGATTTTAAGTAACTTTTGAAAACCATCACATACATAGGAGAAAACCAGCTGTGAACACAAATACAATGTGTAGCCTTTATTTTTTGATAGTAAGGATTTGCATAACACCAAATAAAACTAACTGTTTAGAAGACAGTGACTTGTCAGTTTAAAGGATTTCAATTAAAGTACAATTTGGCTGGTTTTGGGGTAATGTTCACCTGACATTTAGAGAAAAAGACACTCTTACAAATATGTAAAGTGATCAAATCAAAGTTTTTGTTTTGTTTTTATGTGGGTGTTACAAGCACAGATCAGGCGGCGTAAATAGGCTTTTTAAAAAAGATTATACAACATTAATAGACAGAACAAAAAAAAAATCATTCATAATAATGAAATGGCATAAATGTCTGTACAAAAAAATTAAAAAAAGGCAGAAAATGTGTTTAGAGACTAAAAACAAAGCCAGAAATACAACACATATACTGAACCTAATACTATCTCCCTTAAATAAATACTGCCACGCTTACAGATGTTTAGGTACAATATATGCATGCTAAGTGCAGCCTTTTAATCAGGTACCAGACAGATGTTAAAACAAGCATGCTAAACAACTGTAACCTGTAACCACAAAACTGTCATGGAGCTACAGATTATACATAATAACAAAAACACTGCTCACAGCAGGGGATTCAAGTCTGACAGTAATTGGCTTGAAATATATTGATGAAGGCGATGAATTTTCAATGAAAGCGGTGCTTTGATGGCTGTAGCAGTGGCGCTTTAAAGGGAATTCATTTAGAAATGCAACTTCTCCAAGAGTGTTTTATCATGCTTATAGTTTCACATCACGTCTAAAAAGCAGTTAGAAGAAACATCTGATGAACATTATTTTTCAGCCTTTTTTTTCACTTTTACTGATAATGAAAAATAAAAAAATAAAATCCCTATTTTTTGCGATCAATCACAGCTAATCACAATTAGCATCACAGCTCAAGCTGTTAGGAACATATCTGCTAACCACTAGGCCACAGCTCTGATTTGACCTGTTTTGTGCAGACTTTTTTTAATATCTGCACAAGATTAGAAAAGATCTGGCTATCATCAGAAATAAGACAGTGAGCACAGCGACCTAGAAAGCACAGAGCGCTTAGCCCTGAAACGCACAAACATAATACGAATAAAGCATAATTACATCACACAGATATGATAGAAGCCACTGAAACGCATGTGTACACACTCTGCTGTCATCTCGTTTCATTCACACTTAATGACTTCTGCCTTTAAAAATGACTAAAAAGAGAAGAAAAGGGTTTGTGGGCTAACCAGCATTGCGTTGGTGAATCAATAAGAGAGGCGTGTTAAATGACAGAGAAGAATAGCTAAAACAAATCATTAAAAAAGTGACACTCAAAATGCCCTTCATCAAAAGAGTTGAGAACATTTGTCAGCTACTTACAACACTGGTGATACAATGTAAAACACAGCCTACAGCATTCTCTGCATCTCCTGCTACATTTGGGCTTATTAGAAAATCTAAACAGTAACATTTAGACTAAATACAATTGAGTACCTACTGTGTAAACAGGATTTGTAGGTTACAAAGTCAAAAAAGTCTGCCCACCTTTCATCACAAGCAGATACAGAGTTCAAATTTACTCTGCCCTGGAAGGCTGCACCTAATCGTAATACAACCTCATAAGTGGCTGTTTAGAAATGTTCTACACAGGCACTAACACACCAAATACAAACACACCACATACAAACAGAACTCAACTTGCTTTCAGTTCCAGTTAAGACAGACTGTTTTGCTGGTATAGAAATAATACATAGATTAAACAGCCAAATCTTGTCTRARWTAAGTTACTCTAAATAACATTTGCTTATAGAACTGTTGTGTAAAACCAGTGTCACACTCACAATCAAGCTGTTACATCACAGCTGTTGCTCATGTGATATTGCTCAATTACAAGAGGGAGCAACAAATCACTCACACAGACAATACACACAACACACCAGCCCACCAGGTGTGATGGGAAAGCAGGCACACAGAGATCTATGCCTAAACAATCTGTTGCCTGCATGGAGAATCCAGATTGGAAAGCTGAACTTTCCCACTCCTCCCTGGAAAAATTAATAATATTGCACAGATACAAATTCCTTCAATCGGGGAATACAGCCAAATCATACACTTCACTTTACATTTCACTTTCTCTCTACTTTTTAATTGATCTACTGTGCTTATGGCTACTGTTTATAATTATACCTCTGCTTACATTCCAGCAATAAAACAGATGAGCACAATTACGGTGTGCCGTGACCAGGAAAACAAGAGCTGCGAACAAACATTTTCATCTCCACTCTAATAAAAACCATCTGCCGTGGACTTCAGGGACACAATACCTGTCAAACATTGGGCTGTATAGCAGCAGGGCGGACGAGGGCCTGATCTGAAATGCATATTTGAACAGATGTGTTTAAATTACATCTCTCTGTGTCTACGCGCATGCAGCCGCTTCATCGGTGGGCGTGTGCAGATTGTGAATGTGGTGAGAATGGAGTGATGAGAAGTGATGGATCAGGTGAGGAGGAGAAGCAGAAAAACATTACAGGACTTCAGGGAGGTTTGTAGCTGGATGCAGGAAAGGTCAGCTTTGAAAAAGTTTACATTGATCATTCTGATGTGGGGAGGGGCAACATATATAAAACACTCTGTTACCCCCCAAACTCTGCCTGCTCAACCTTTCCCTTCTTTACCCTCTCTAGTGTTTTCTCGCTCTAACTTACTAGTGTTGGGGAGTCACTAACTGCAAGTAGTAACTATTAAACTACATTTTTCAGTAGTCTAGCGGTAGCTCAGTTTTTTTTATAACAGTGTTGCTTTTCAAAGTAATCTACGGTTTCAATAAAGTTGCGTATCTCAAGCCAAAACACTGAATAGCTATTTTTTATAGTAAAAAATACAGAGAGTTAACAGGAGTAAACAGAGACATTTCACCAAAACAATTCATTCACACAGCCCCTGTGTGAAATTGTAGCAGAATATTTACTTGCTATATTTACATTTAAATGCTCCTTTATTTAACACGAGCCATCAAAAGCTTCAAGTTAACTTGGAAAATAAATACAATTTCTGAGACTCCTTTAAAGGTATCTAGAAGTTCTTTGAAAGGCCTTTGTCAGTGTAAAATTTAAGGAACCTGAAATGGTGCCTCAAATCCTTTAATGTTTACATTGTTTCTTGATGGTAACTTAGCAAATGACTTGGCAATCTTCAGTTTTAAAGTAACTTTTCCCAAAACTGCTCTTTGGGGCCACTGCAGGTAAGATCTGTGTGAGGGAGTCACTCGGTGAGTGACATCGGTAGCAGCTTGTGCTTTGTGTGCTGTTTTTTTGCCTGTCACAGGCTGTGGTTTCTAATTACATAGTGAGGCTCTCTGTGCATTACCTGGTGGTCTCTTATGTCAGCAGCTCCAGTTGCTTTTGTCCCACCCTTTCTTGCAGAGCTAAACTTTGGATAAACTTGATCCTTGCTGGTTTTCTGACATCCAAGAATACATGGTGTCATTGTTTTTTTATTGTTATTTGTAAATGCCTTCCAATGGTGAAGTTCTCACACCAGGGCCTGTAAGTCACATTCTGAAGTGCCCAACAGGATAAGGGAAACATTATCAGGCCTGTCAGGGGAAACATCATTTTTGAAAGCTTGCTTCTAAGAAAACATGTCTGTGAATGGTTTTTATTAGCCCTAAAATCATAGCAGCTGGGTTTAAAGCTTGCAGCCACAGCCAAAACGGCAGCAAAACTCTTTCCTTCAAAAGAGGTGCATCAAAGTGTGTGAGTTTCTGAGGTGAATTAAAAGAGGAAAATTGAGGCATCCATGCCAGACGGCTGTCATTAAAGAATAATAGAAGCAGAGCAGATGACAGGCAGTCCTGCAAAAATGATCCTCTTGATGGAAAAGTGCACTTTTCCATTTGGGCCTGGTCTCTTCAGGGCTATAAAATGTTCCTCTGATTCACAGATGCTGGCTCCCTCAATGGACTTTTTTTGGCTTCCCGCCTAATGCTAACTTCCCTCAAGACCCGATGTACAATGACACTGTGATGAGCATCGGTCATTATAGATATGCAAAGAAGTGCAGACCCACACCACTTTTTAAGGAGCAATTCTGGACCATTGAAGTGCATTTCAGCTTTTAAGGTCCAGAAGTGATCTGAAGCCTTGTGGTTTTCAAGAGCTGTACACATTTTAGGAACGCTTCCAGTGCAGAGAGAGCTGAAAGCAGAATGACAACACAGTAGAGTTGCTGTGGACAGGCCTCTTGACTCACACACTGCTGGAGGCAATGGATCGAGCTCAACCTGAGTGTCTCTGCACTCCAATACTGGAACAGAGAGGTCAGGTGCAGATGTGTGGAGAGCGATACTCCTGCCAAACTCAAACACCTCTGGAAGAGGTTAAATTATTAGTCATTTAAAGAAAAGACCAAGTAAAGTCTTGACTAGCCATAAATTTACTAAGAGGTGAAATAAAAAAAAAAAGGAATGGTAGCTGAAGGAATGGTAGCACAGATTTGTCCTCTGGTTTGTCTTCTATTGATAGCACATTTAACATGCCTTCATGCTTTCTTTGTGCTCTCTCCCACCACAGCTGTTCCCATCTGACCAATGCCGTCTGGATTGGTTCATCCACCACAGGCTAGGTAGATCATGTGTGTGCTTTTATGAGGAAACACATTTGTACACTGGGCATTTATGAGAGTGCATTTACTGGTGTGTATTCCAAAATGACTGTGTGTGGGTAGTAAGGACAGATTTATGTCTGACCGTAAATGTTACAGCAAAATTGATGCTGTATGCTCATGAGAGTAAATGAAAAAAAATACATTTTTTTCCAAGAATGACAACAAAAAAAGATTTAAAACATTTTTTAAAACATTTTTCAAAGTCACTGACTAAATGCAATAGGCAGCAAAAACAGAAAACTGAAAAAAGTTTATCTTTCAAGGACATCTGACTGCTCTCCAAAAAAGAAAAATCAATCAAAGGAAGCAATCAACAAACTTCACAAAAACATTCCTCAGAGGAAATGCTTTTCATTTTGCCATGGTTTATTTGTTCGTTTGCATGTATGTCTTTTTCTCTGTAGGATTTAAAAGGTTATAGGTCGAATGCATTTTCAAAGGTCAAACAAAGTCATTTAGATTGCAAACGAGCTAAAACTCTGAAAACATTTTTGTCTGGTAGGCGCGCTCTGAGAATCTGCTTCAAACATCTCCTCTTTGATGATCCATATCGGCTGTAATGTTTCTTTTGATTTGCAGTGCAGAGGTCAGAATCAGACTGCTAAATAATTAACTGCTAAAAGCAATCAGTAAAGTTTACCATTTCATAAAAACCCAGGAGCTTGGTCTCAATAGCACTCTATGCACGCTTCATTAGCCCAGCCAGAGGGAGGATAATGGGGGCAGCTCAGCTCTGGGTGGTGGGGGACGCAGCAGTCGTAATATATACTTTCAATTAGCCGGACCGCCGACTGTCGAGGATTTAAGAGAAAGTACACCCTCGATCGTTGCATTTAAACCTGACAGCTCATCACCCTTCACGACATAGCAAACGAGCAGCACTCCAGCCAGCCATGTGGAAAATAGAGTCTGCTGGATCTCTTCATTGTAATTTCATAAGAGCTCTGCAATTGTTTTACTTAAGTCATGCTTTTCAATTTGCCCTCACAGAGAAAGTGTTAGTGAGGAGACAAAGATGCCAGCAAGTGTCTATTGGCTTGCATGCTGGTGTGGATCTTTGAAAGTCTTACAGGAAGTAAACACTTACTGGAAAAATGTAGACGGGGCAAGGTTGTGGAGTGTCACATCTTGGAGAAGCAGCTACTGGATATTACTTCAGAGTCAACAATAACTAAGAAATATGATCAGACAATAGGATTGTGTAGTTAAGAAACAAACAATTTAACTTTTTAAAATTGGAAGTATATTAAAACCACCTAGTGCACAGCCCCCTGGTTGAGAAATCTTGTCCTAACTAAGTCTAAGCAATAGGGAACAACTGTTTACAAAGGGTGCATTCGTTTCTGTTCACACTACTTTTTTAATTGTTTTCTAGTAAATGTGCTACTTGGATATCTTAAAATGTTGCATTGCATCCAGACGTTTTCGAAAACAAGAACACTAATGACCCATAATAGTCATGTCTGCTTTAGCAAACCTGTGATGAATATAAATAGAATAAGCAGCACTCAGGGACATTATAAAAATAAGTCACTCTACAACATTAAATATATGGCTCTAATCTAAGACATGCTTATGAATATTTTAGCCGACAATGATGCTACATGAGTACAGCCATAAAAATCAATTAGTAATTAATCATCAAAAAAGCACCCAAAGCACTACAAATGAAGACCCCCCACTTGTGTTTTCTTCTCACTTCCTGTAGACAGAAAACTATACATTTTCTCTATTGGGCATTTTAATTATTTTAAATCTCTGCACAAGATGAGTTTTCAAAAGGAAAATCTCCATACTCTATTTGACTCTATTATAGACAATGATACTCTTTCTTCCTCTTAATCACGGCACAGTTCTCCCTCACTCTCAGCACGCCCCACGCATGACTTCCATCAACCTGATTGAAAAGCAATAAGCAGAGCATTTCTCAGATTAAACGAATGATCTATTTCTCATTACATCTGACAAAAGCTGTCTATTTCCACACACACCATGATCAGAGGGCTGGGCAACACAGAGCCCCTGATTAGAAAACCTGATTTCCAGCATGACCTGTGGGCTGTTCTCTGTCTATGGTGCTCATCTGCACTACTGATCCAAATAAATAAGAAAAAATAAAACTTGGATTGCGATAACCATAGCACGTTCTCACTGTGGAATAAAAGATAAACCAACCTGACAAACTGGCAGTTCAGAGAAATTTGTGTGATCTACATTTAATACATTTATAAGTAAAATAATGATTGATGACAAACTTTTGAGCACTAGAGGCTTGACACAATCTTTAAAATGTGGGTTGCAGAGTTTATGGTAGCTTTACACAGTGTAGTGTGATGCAAGCATTGCACTAAGAGTGACAACAAACAACCTACTGAGATAAAATTACTTCCTGTAGGATCGTGGAAAAATGACAAGCGGGTCTAAAACGTCACTTACTGAGTGCTCAGTGTAGTAATTTTTTACTTGACTAATAATTTGACTAAAGTAAAATCTTTAAAATAACTTTAAAATTAAAAAAGCTTAAACTCATGTATACTCACGACAACAGCTCTGATCATATTAGCAGCCAAATAACTCACAATCACCATCTCTGTTTGAAACATAATTCCAGTTTACTTTATGCACTTTTATTGATATATGTTGAAGTCTAACTAACCCTTACAAAAATTAACTATGGTTTTGCTGCAGCAACCATATAGTTTACCCTTGATATTTGTAGTAAAACTGTGATTATAAAAATGGTCATTACTACACATAAAATAAGATTACTACACCTTTACAATAAAAAAAAAAAAACATGGCTAATTTTTAAGAGGACACTTCAGGCAAAATCCAACCTGGCAGCTCAAATTATGAATCGTTATTACAAACTTAATGTTGCGAATTGGGGTAGGGTAAGGAGACAGTTTAGAACACTGATCTGTTATGTATTAGAATTTAAAAGCAATATAATTTAAACATTTTAATGTTTGTAACATTGACACACATGCTTCATGACATTTGTGTATTGCATTTGTCAGCAAATGCTGTAAGCCGTCCATATATTCCAAGCATATCTGTACACATACTGTATTCATCTTCTTTTAAAAACAGTATAGATTATGCCTTACTGCTGTCAGGTATTCTTGTAACAGTAACTCCAGGCTCTCAGAAACGACACACACCTCCTCTCATCTCTGTCACTCACTCAGATCAAAGTGGTAGGACATATCACACCTGAAGACGTGACAGCCAAGTCTGTAAACTGCCATAGAAAAACTGTCTGGATGGATGTGCGAACAGAATCATCTCTCTCTTCACAGTAAAACTAACTGATGCTTTGATGACTGGGCTGTGTCCCACTGTACATCTCAATTTGCATACTTACAGTACACACTAAAAGTATCTACTTTGCTGATGATCAGAACACACTAACACGTCATTAAACCATAATGTTTTGTACTGTTTACGTTTGGACCATCTTGCTAAATTTATTAACCTAAATTTAACTTTTAGGTTCATACAATTAAAAAAACTCACGTGGCATCTCTGGTCTTGTATTCCTCTGCATTTTTTTACATAGTCTAAAGAGTCTAAATAAAAAAAATCCAACCAGCTACAGCTGCTTCATTTAAAACGTTAGCTGCTAACACTTGTTTTTCCTCCAGTGCAGTGCAGGGGAGATAAATGAGTGAATATTAAGAGTCTCTGATAGACAGAGCTTAGAATGAGTCTGGAATAGACTAAACCTAATGAGACAGAGATGATGTATACATGCTTCACACACATTTACAGACTGAGACAGACAGCTATATGCTCAGTGTGTAAACGTTTTGACTATTAGCATAGTAATGATCTCTGTACACTCTCAGAGACAAACGTGTACACAGACTATTGTAGAGGGAAATACTTGTAGGCTAACACTGACATACAGACCTACATACAGCAGCCGATATCATGACTGCCTGAATTTTTACTCTAAACACTTTCTACCAATTGAATCACTTATGCCATATTTTATTTAGTTGGATACGTGATTTAATATATTTGAAATAAAGTAACTTGGCACATAAGGCATGGAAGAGATTAAGTGATTTTTATTCTAATCATCCATGACAACAACAATCTTTAAGTGGCCAAATATTGTGTGTTTGTATTTTCCCACCCACAGTAAAATTTTATTGGCCCAAAAGCTGATTATATCACACTGGGCAACATTTGCAGTTTCAAAGTGAATAGACACATTAATTGTCACAGGAAATGTGTCACATTGTGCCTTGTTTGTCCAATGTAAATTCTAGTCTACCATCTACAATAATGAATGAAATTCTTCATAATTATCTGACTGAACATTATTTTCAAGCAGGTAGCATGTCAGGAATTGACTGCCTCCTAAAATAAAGGTTATTAATAAATGTTATATGGTCAACATGCAGCTCTTTCATATTCCTTTGTACAACAAAGCTTTCATCTAATCCACTTGGTTCGATAGAGGACACATTAATTCATACAACACACACTCTTATTTGTTCTGAGCTTGAACATCAATACAAAAGACAAATAAGGGATGCATCTTAAGAATCTTTCTGTAATGTACACCACATAGACTGTAGCTACAAAGAGAGCATCTGATAGCCAATAAAAAAGGCCTTGTTCCTCAGAGACCCCAAGTAAGACACCAGTCCCAATATTTGTAAGGTTTCCGAGAGATGTGACTGCAGGAATGGGAAAAGCGGTGTTTGGAGGGGGGTTAATTTAATGATGCCAGAAAAACATTTTGTTTTTTATTTCATAACAGTGCACTCTGCCAGCTACCCCCCACTCCGCAACCCAAATTGTCTGGTGGTAGAAACATCTGCCACACACACACCCTCCTGCGTTTTGATTGCAATTACTGTAGAACTCTCACTGACCAATTCAGCTGTCGCGGGAGAGGACAGATCACACAACAAAATGATTCTTTAATGATGCCGGTCCGACTCTCCATTTATCTGAATTCTAAATGATGTGCTCTGTAGTTTATAAAATGAGCACTCCAGCACAACACAGACATTATGAGGGAAAGCTGAGCAGATTTGTTTATCGTTTCCTTTATCGAGAGGTCAAAGCCTCTTTCAGGCATCAGCTTGACATGTCAACATTACTTGTGACTGATGCATGTTTCGCTCAATGATTTGTATTCAAATCATTAACGGCAAACCTGTTCAACAGAGCTGCACTGTCATTAGAAACCACACTGGAATTCACAAAGACAGGAAAACGAAGCGTTCTGTAGAAGGTTACTGGCTGTTCGATTATAATAATGACGCTTGTTTTTTGTTGTACTTAATTCAGGTGCAGTAAAAAAATACAAAGCTTAAATACGCTTCTGGTACACTTAATAAGTGTGCACATTTTTTTTTTTGAAAACATACTGTACTTAAAACAACATTTTTACATTTTCTGACTAAAATTGAGAACTTGTTGTTGTGCTTTATCATCCATCAGGCAAAAATTATAGGAAAACTGAGGAAACGGGAACACAATGTGGGCTGTAATTAAACTTGTGCCTCCCAGATGAGCATCAAGGCTCAACATGTCTGAAGCATGTGCACTACCCACTAAGCCATGGCTCTAACTTTGAAAATTGCATAAAATTGACTCATAAGTCAAGCCACCACTGAAACCAGTATGAATTCTGAGTCTGTATTTAACATCTAAAACTTTTGCAGTTCAGACATTCCATCTGCAGGTGCATGTGATATTGGGCCTGAAGCCCTGATATGAGAATAGCCAGCCCATTACTGCAGACCACAGAGACTCTGTTTGGCTGAGAGATCGGACACGCTCCTGCAGTATTCCTGATCACTATGCCAGCTGTCTGCAAACAAAGAGACTGATGGGGCCACAGAAAGGCTGTTAACTATCAAAAATGTAGCAGCTAGGGGTGTGTGGGAAGAGTCATCTCTGGAGGTCCAGTTTCCACACTAAGGTACCATGTAACTGACATATACACATGCCACCTGTTGCTTAGGGCCTTTTTGGCTCACTTGACAATAGCAAGAAAAAAATTGTTATTCCTCAAATGGATTTCACACATCCACACAATCACATCTATTATTAGAGAACCTGTTTACACACCTGAACACATGTAAAAGCAGGCGTGCAAGCAAACAGGAAGCAATCATCACTTTCTGGGTAAGACCCTTGAAAAGAGAATCTGCTCTAAAAACAATAATCCTCTGAGAGCCCCTAGGTCATATGACAGAAGACTTTCCCCACTCCCGCTCATCAACACACAGCTCCAAATCCACCAGGCATATCTGTGTCTTTTTTCTTCTTTGAATACAGCATGCAGTCATTTTTCCCTACCCTGCAGGTGCTACATAGTCGATTCCTAGGTGGCTTTATGAGCTCCCTGGGGCTTGTGAAAAGAGATCCAGGTTCAAATGGCTCATTCCCTCAAACTTCATGCTCTTATGTCAATGTTTTAAACCAGAGGTGAGATTTTAATGCACACCTTGAAGGCACAAGTTCTATCTCTTATTAAAGAAAAGCTGCATTTGCACTGCATGAGAAAGTTAGACTTTGCCATTGAAGTAGTAGAATGTTTTATCTTGTATCAAAAGAATGACTTCAAATGTTTGCATAAGTGAATGCTGTGAAATACTAAAACTTCTATGTGAGTCTTGTTGAAATTTTAAGTTTTTGTTCTGTTCTAAATGTAGATTACCAATTTATCACAATTAAATCCAAGAACTGAATATATTGTTTCTGAGAAATGTCTGTAAAAATTTAGTGCTTGTTACTTTTGAAGAGACCAAAATTCTAATCGCAGATATACACACGTTTCGCACATTAAACAATAATAGGATTGTTGTACTATTTAACAGTTTTCCTGCTTTTAGTCTACTTCTGGTATCGTTGATTACAGATTTATTCACCCTTAAATGGCACAGAAAAAAAATTGTGGTTGATCAGTTGGTTTATTTATTTGTTGATCAGATGACCTCATCCTGACTGAATAAGCAGTGGACTTTATGTCTAGATGAAAGAAATCCACAAACATCACAAAACAAAAACCCAAGGCATGTGCCTCTCAGTTTGTCAAACTATTTCTGGCTGCTCATAGCAGGCACTTTGTGAGCACAGGAGGCATACAGGCCCAGTGGCATCACCAGCCTCTCCCGAGTCCAGTTCAGCACAGTTGGCCCAGCAGATGGCCTGTCAAGAATGGGCTTCAAGGGAGATGGGTCGGCCCACCCGCAGCTGAGCCATTGGTGTGGAGGGCTGGAGGACAACAAGACTGGAACCATAATGGCGCAGGTGGAGAGGGAGAGTGTCCTTCCAGATTCTGTTGCTGGCAAACAGCAGGAAGTGTTATTTCATGCTGATTTAGCATCAGCCTGCTATGAATATATCAGGAGACGGTGATAGCACAAGACTGATCACTGATCAAAAGATAGGTGTGGCGTCCAGCAACACTCTGGCATTTTCAGACTCGCAGGTGGTGAGTTGGTGGAGCAGGTAAGAGACAATTGGCATGGCTAATCCACCACCTGGAAGAGTCGGGCCCTTCATAGGCCTCAGAAGAACAAACATGGCCAAAAAACATCTCAGCAGAAATCTGCTTCTCGCAATGCCTCAGGATCCATTCCAGTGTTTTGTAGTAAATAAAGAAAATATGTAGTTAATTTAATTAAATGAAAATGTTCCTCAGAGACAGAAAATAAAAAGATAAGGTCCAGCTTCAGAGAAAATGACTTCTCAATAGTTCCTGAGGTCTCAGAGCCAGTGCTAGCAAGACTACGTAAACACTGTGCTGGAGCGGTTTAGATTTCAAATTGAGGAGGGATCTGGGAACTAAAGAAAACAAACACAGATGAGATTACAGCACCATGTGCTATGAATGTGCTGAGCGCTTTAGGAGCAGAGCAGTGACGCACTGCTGGGCAAAGCTCAAGGTCAACTTGCCACGCTTGGCTCCCGAGCACCTTCAGGAAATGAGCTTCTACTTTCACCATCCCTCCACCTCTGCACACAAAACCAAACCCTGTCCATAATCATAACAGCTGAAATGACACACTTTCCGGTTAGCTAAAAGCACCCAAGTGATAACAGAGGAACCTGCCTCTCGAACTAAACATTGGCTGTTTGCTTTAAAGACTGGGAGAGCCAAAGCATGAAATATAATCAAAACTCATTCTCTGTCTCCAGGCAATATTTACAACCTTTTCAATCACACAGAATCAACAGCAAGATTGACCCATGGACCCATAAAAAAGGAAATTATACAAAACTTACTTTTGCAGGCATAATGAAATACAGGACAAAAGAAAGGAAAAAAAAAAATCAAAGCCTGTCTATAAATATGAAATCATTAAATTCATCTTTGGAATACGCTTGCTTTCAATTATTGCAGGACTGAGGATATTTCCCTGGGGTTGGTGCTGTTGAATCTTCTTTCTGATATTTCTCTGCCACCACAGCATATTTCAAATCCATCCCTATTGGATAGAGGGCAAGAACACTTAAGGGGGGGGGACTTTTTGCCCTCAGGAAGGCTTGTTGAGGATGCGTCTGTCCATCCACAAAGGGCAGATCTTCCCACAGGATGTCATTAACTCAGTCTCTCTTCTGTGTGTCCTTTCTAAACTCTGTCTCAGGCAGAGCTAGAGACTGCTTACCTCTACCTGCCTGTTTTGTATGCAGAAGTGTGGGTGGCTGGGTCGTGCCTGGTCCCCCGTAACATGAATTAAATGTGGGAGATGTGCGACTACGTGATCTCGCATTTCCTGCAGTGAGCACAGAGCGCAGGGCCAGGCGCAACGGATATGGGTCCCTGGGGAATGCCGGGGCCTCAAAGTATAAGATGTAAATGAAATGTCAATTTGGTTTATCATTGAACTTTACAGCAATTAGACCTCAAGTCCAAAGGCCACAAGAACTTTTATACTGGAAAAGAAATGCTAACACTAGCTCACAGAGGAAAGGGGTGAGACCTTAATTAAATCAAGTAAAGACAACTTGAAGAGTTCCAGCACGATCTGGCATTTTGATGTGCCACTTTAAATATGTCGCTGGGTTATCTGAACTTTCCAATATATTTTTACATAATACATTTCACAATTTCAATTGGAAAGACCTATGAAATCATGACTGAGGAATTATGAAATATTTCCAAGGAGTGTTTTTGCCAGCTTTACATGGAAGTGTCTAATTTGAGTTTATGAGACAAATGAGTGAGGAAAGACAGACAAATAGAACAATTTGTTTAAGTATGTTCAGACTCTCAGTCGCTGCACTCCTGCTTGCTAGTAGACACTCATACTTTCCACATGTGAGCTTCATTGTCTGTACTCCTATTCCCAGATGCTAAGTTTAAATAAAGTTAAACTTTGCCTAACTTGTTGCTTTGTCTTCTGTTGCTAATGTCAACTCGGATCACCAGCTATCTCTGAAAATAAATGAATGACTTTGGGAACTGCTATTAGTATGAATGCTCCAAGCAATTTCACTACTTTGCCAAAACGTTTGCGAACCTCAAACTTTTTTCAAAAGAAGTTGTTTCTCTTTTCAAAACTCTCAAAAACAAAATTCACAGGAAGAAAGCGTTTGTTATTGGCTACTTTTCTCAGCTAAAAAGCACAGGCCTGAGTGAGATTTCTCATGACTCCTATTTTAGAGGCAATGTAGGAATGTAGGATTACATTTGGGAATGTAGGAAATGGGAGCTTGTTCAGAACACAGAAAGTTATCTGAAATACTCTGAATCTAATGCTTTTTTCTATGAGACTGTACGGGTGTGTTTGACAAGGATAAAGGTATATATGACGTTCTATGAGACTTTATCAGACCCCCATCCCCTCACACCCGTGCTGCCTCAAGTAAACCCTGCCTTCTTCATGTCTGCTATTCAGTCTTATTGCTTTCAAACCATCCCTCCATGTGATATCAATTACCTGAGGTAGAGAGAGAGAAATCAGGGAATTCCGGTGGCAAAATATAGAGAGTATAAATCTGTGTTATAACTGACAATAAGACAAATAAAGCAAATTATTTATCCACAGTAAAAAACACAGTGCACCAACACCTGTGGCTGTAAAGACTCTATTTAGCATCAGCTGTCAAATACAAACGTGTTTTCTTTTCACCAAAAAGGAGGTCAATGTGCGTATCACTTCCTTTGCATATTGTTGTTTACTTATGTGCACTCATGAGGCATGTGACACGGGATTGAGTTTCATCATTGTTCTGACATTTTTAAAGCTTGTGGCTCTCAATAACAGCCTTTAGACTCTTTTCGTACCAGATGTTTTCATTTGTTCCTGGCCAGGACATCAGAACTCTGCCTGAACTTTAACGGTTTGTAAAGGCAGGTCAGTGAGAGATTTTGAGACAGATACATCCAACACAGATACTCCCTCGCGCTTCCATACATTCTCATTGTCCTGTTTCAGGTTACAAATAAGATGAATGCTTAGCTGCATTCCAAACAGAACTCTCACAACAGACGGAATATCTGATATTTTTAAGCTTAATGGGCTTCCTGGGAATTACAAGTGGGCTGTGTTTTTATTAAACATGTTGTCTCGCATGTCTCACTGTCTCTCAGCTAACTATCAATTCTTTTTGTTGTTTTTGTTGCCTGTAAAATGCAATTTGTTATAGTCCACAGGCCCCAACACCTGCTGTACATAAGGGATTTACTGATCCGCACGCTCCCTAAAACGCACACGCACGCCTGCATTTCTTATTACGATGCAAATGTCACAGTAAACCAAATATGTTTCCTCTCAGTCATAGTTAAGTGTGCGATTGCATTAGAAAAACAGCCAATGCTGGTGAACTTTGTCCCAGCGCGCCACATTTCGCAAGCGCAGTTCCGCTTCCTTTTAAGCTACATAAACCTGTGTGCAACCTCTGCTTTCATGCAATTCACAAACAACTCATTATAATGTGGATAAAATGAGATGCAATGCATTTACACACATTTACATAAACAGTGTTTTGCTCTGAAAGGGTTTGTTGGCACCTTCCATGTAATTTAATTCAGTGCTTTAGACGTTAATCACATACAGTGTTGTCTCAAAGTATCTGCCATTTAAACAACACAAATCAGACATCATCCCAGTGAGTCATCAGGTGAAAGTAGGGAGAGAGTCAAAAGTATATATTAATGATCTTAAATCAACTCAGGTGTGACTAAAAAAAGCAAAAACATACAGCAGAAAACTGACACCAGACCTGCCTACTTTCTTTGGTGCCACTTACTTGGTGGGTCTTACTTGGTTTGCATAGTGTAATATGGTAATGAATAAAAAGATCTGATATTCATGACAGCAGTGAACTTTCAAAATGGCAATGTCTGCAATTAATTATGTCTTCATCTCTGAGTACTGTAGCTTGTTTCTGTTACTGCTTAAACTGTTTTTTGAAGTTTATGAAGAACAAAGGTAGGTTTCACAGAGTCTACATGATCTCTCACTGCATAATCTGTCCTCATGACAAATTAAACAGCAAAATACCTCCTCAAAATGACACTATGCACATATTTGTGTTGTATTCAGGGTAATACCACAGCATTTGCAGGTTTACAGTACAGCAGTACAATTTAGTCAAACAAAAATCATACACTGACAAATATTGCACTTGAGGCCAACTCTACCAGTTACTACATCACATTTAACATTAAAAACAAAAGTTATTTAAAATGGTATTTTGTTAATAAACCTAATTTAGTCAGTAAACCCAATTTATTAGTCTGTATTCAGTCATGTACTGAACACACACATGACTATCACAATTGAATTGTACTGTCCTAGTTTACAAATCTCTCTTTTGTGGACAAACTATGTAACATTTGATTAGATTTGTCCTCTCAACATCTGTTGACATCACTCTCTGTAGTAAAACCGTCCAGTAAAAAAATGTTTGATGACACTGGCTGTGTTTTGGCTGTTCTACACGACTCATGAAATAGAGATGTTGGCAGTGAAAGCAGGCAGCACAGAGGTTAATTCACACAGGAATGCGTGACTCTGCATCAGGACTTAGGTTTGTGGAACAAGTCTTTTTATTGGTCTCACACTGAGATCTTTTGTCCTCCCAAGTATCTCGTTCTCCATACATCTCCGGGCCACTCTCTTCATCTCGCCTATCTATCTCTCAGGAGAATCTCTAAGGCTTTCGGCACACTGGCCCCTGCTGGGAGACCCCATGGTACACGCAGGAGTGATGTGTCTCTTTTGCGAATGAAATCTGGCTCAAGATCAGTGTGTTCTGAAACCCAACTAATGAAATTAACTTAAGCTGTATAATGGCCGATCAAGTGGCATTAGAAAGGGCAGAGATCATGACTTCAAACTAAATTAAGTGTTACCTCCCTGAGCCACATGCTCGCGTTACACACACTACACAATAGTTTAATAGAATGCTTCTAAGATAGTGTAAAAGTGTTTTTGAGCAATAAGCAATTTGACAAAACAATATATTTTTAAATGTAGCACTAGAAAGCTTGATACATTTGAATAAATCTGTTCATTTGGGTCAGTGTACGTTAATGAATAATTCTAAGAATAATTATATAAAATCTCTTGAATCACAATGTAGTTGAGACTGTTGTTATTGTTATATCCCAAAAGGTTGTTATTGTTCTTTTTAGACATATTTAAACATGAGTTTATAGTAGTCAAGTAGCCTTTCAAAGTAGCACATTTCAAAAATCATGTGGTTGACGTGAAGGTGTGCACAGGTTAAGCAAATGCAACTGTAAAAGAAAGAACAAACAAAAAGAAATGTCAACAAGTATCACTGATGTGTCTGTGGTTTCGGTTAAAAGATTTGCATGCATAATTGACTTCCAAACACAGCCTTATAGTAATGGTTAACAAATCTGTGGACCACAAAACTAAAGCAGTCCAATACTAGATCTTTGATGCACACTTCAAGATAAAGCACACAAAAAAATACTATTTTGTGTCTATTAAAGTAAGAAATAACACCTTGATCTGGAAGCTTCTCATTTTTAATGGATCCAGTAAAGGTACCAGCATTCTTTGTCCCTGACCTATAGGCCAGTTTATCCCAGTGCAGAATAGCACAGCAATCGCTTCTGTTTTGTACTAATCAATTGAAGGGACTATTAGCTGATGTTTTCAAAGGGAAGCTTCATTACAGTCAATGAACTGTGTAACAAGCCACTCTTTATCTACTTCCTGTTTTTGTCAGGCCAACCTTTTGCTGTACAAGACTTGTTAGGACACAGCAGGAGCAGCTGAGGTGAAGTATGAGGACTTCATTGAATTCACTTTTACAATATTTTTTTTAACCCGCATATTTTTATGTAAAATGTTTTGCTTTTGCTTTCTTTAAATAGCAAACTGATATTTTTGTAATGCAATAACTCATAAAACTC
>JAZGTK010000804.1:0-51913 GCA_036877625.1 Ambastaia sidthimunki
GCTGTGCGCTCGTGTTATATACTGTACACTGCACAGGTACTGCAGGGCAAGCTGCAGGAAAACCAATTTACAGTCCAGAATGTACAAGACCAAAAACATAAATAACACCAAGACTGCTACTATATGCCTAACCTTGAGAGTCTAATATATCAGACACTGTAAATGGGTGCTTTTATGTGGCTATTTTTTCTGCTTTTCTATAAATACACTCAATTATCCAGACGCTTCAACAACAAAGATATCGTGTCATCCACAATCGCTGCTTCACTATTTAAAGAATTTGCGGAAAGCTTTAAATCTGCTATTGCAGTATGCTGCAGTCACAAAATCTTGTAAGCTAGACATTGGAATGGTTTCATAATGAATTTACTGTAGGTGAGGAAGAGCAGCGATTGGTCGATTCCCACAGCACATCACTCCCTCCAGGCAGCTGTTGACCACTGGTTCACAGATGCTGTGCCTATAGACATTTTCTCCAGGGAAAAAAGAGGATTGTAGCGTAGGGAAGGCAGAACGGCTAAAGCTGAACATGATTTATAGAGGGCAGCCATTTCTTGGCCAGAGCGAGTCTGTAAGGGAAGAGGCTTTGCGACTACAGAGGCTTTAGACGCAGTAGCTTTCTAAGGCTTTTCACTCACTGCAAAAAGAAAGCTATTAACTCCAAAGGTCACTTTTTAATTTGGTTGCAGCTCTCCGTGGCAGAGGTTTGTCTTTTTCTGAGGGAAATGAAAACAGAAGTGATTTAACTCTGGGTTTAAGCGCACTAAGATGAGCATAAGTGAGTGAGAAGACATTTTCTGTCTACATTTCGCTTCAATCATACACCATGTACCCATTTATGAAGGTTTATTTAAACCATAAAGGAAGTCACTGAACAGACACAAAAAATACAAATTCGAGACCAGACAGAAAGAGGCTAATACTTCAGAGGATTACTTATTGTACGACAGTGTTCACTATAAACGTTAATTTGACGGCTCTGTTTTTAGTAGAGAAAGAAAAGGTCTTATTTTTCTTATGGGTATCATTTCCTTAGTGGAGCAGCTCAAAGCTTGGGCTCTCAGAGACCACAGAGAATGAATGGACACCTCTTTTCAAAACAAGTCTCTCGAAATGAACTATATTAAAGGAAAGGCCCAAAGCTCCATTAGGCACCAAGGGTAGTCATCCCTCATCCACTCTCTGATCAAAGCGCTCAACAAAAAAGAAACGATAGCAAGGGGAGCAATGTGGCTCAATGAAGCAGCTACCAAAAAGTATGAAAGCATTATTTTTGGTTTAATTCAGCTAAAGCACTTAGAACCCTGGACAATGCTAAATTTTCTAGTGCTAATTACTAGCTGTGCACGAAGTCAAGCACACGAGCCCTATTATGCGAAGACACAAAGAAAAATAAGGTCCCAGTCACATGGAGAGTTTTTTAGCTGACACTAATTGTTTTCTCAGTGCACATCTAAGCATAGTGTAACTGTACTGTGCATTTATGCCGTGCTATGGTACATTAGCTCTCTACTTGGTTTAAAAAAATGCTTTCTATGATTGAAGAAGAGATAAGAGCTGCTGTGTTAGTTAACAGATAAAATGTTACTTAAAAAAACCCAGTTACTCTGTACAACTAATGTTTATAATATTCATGATGCAATGCAAGGCAACTAGCACAGGAAAAGATTTACATCTTCAGCAGCTCCTAAAGCTAAAGTTTTAAAAGATCCAGAATGCAGAAGTTTAAACAACCATCAAATCTGATATCTACATTGATGATGATCATCGCGATATGTGGACATAGGATTTAAATGACAAAATGCTCCATTTATCTTTCACATGGTTGCCAAGGAAACAGTGTTCGGCCAAACTGAATCCGTGTTCATTACCATTTAGGGTGTGACAAAAAAAAGAGATTCATTATCCTTGTTCTGAACACAAGTAACTTTTTGTAGCATTATTCGTGAGGATTTCTGATACAGTTCAGCATCGGAAGGAATCAATAACAGATTAAAGGTACATGGAGGTAATTCACCCAGTCAAAGCCAATTCATTAGAGCAGGTTAAGAAAAGAACACTAAAACAACTTCTTTCTACCAAAGTGACCTTCATGGTAACTACAGAAGACCTTCAAAAGCCATTACACAACAGAGAAGTCCATGTTTTTCACCAAACAAAGACCACCAGCAGTACTGCTTTGTTAATAAGCTCTGCCAATTACATTATCACGTTAGGCTGAACTTTACAAGCAACATGGAGGTTCACATATTGCCACCCAAATGGTCTCCAAATGGACTCTATAGTCTACTATAATGACTCCTATCTGCAATACCACGTTTGCAGATTATTCCTCAGTGCTACGTGTGAATGACGCGCTGAATACAGTCGAGACTCCATATGCCCATTTGATTTAAGGGAAATTTAAATGAATACCTCTGGCCTCCTAAAGAGGCGCTCTTGAAAAGCAATCAGACCTATCGAAGGGCAATTTAAACAGGAACCTTGGAAGGGAGACATGCCTCATGCTATGAATATATTCCATTCCCACTAGTACCACTATAATCAAATATCACCTTTTATAGCAGGCAGGCAAGAGAAAACAACTACTGGAAACCTACTGACACGGTTTAAGGACTGAGAGCTGCACATCTGAAGCATTTACTATGAGCTACCAATTAATTTTGAAAATGCTTACCAGGGTAGATCAATCGATCCGTATCCTTGTCAGCAAATACCTTCATAACATTTTCTGCTTTACACGTTTACATTGCTTTACACAGACACTTGCTGGACACAAAAGCGTTTCTTGGACTGGACCAGACAAAATCAATTAAGCTAAGCCACAAACCCATAACATGATATACAAGCAGAGAAGGTGCCAAAACATTCTCTACCATAAATGATTTTCCCATATAATGGAAGTTGAGTCCTGCTGACTTTTACAGCATAAAAATGCATTATTTTAATCATCTATATTTATGTTCTGCAGGAAACAGACAGAAAGCTACAGTAAAACCAAGCTAAACTTATAGTCAGGAGAACATCTGTTGGGAAAATCATCGAATTAAAGCGCAAGTAATCAAATTAACACAAAACAGACAGTCAACTAATACTGTAATGACTGGTAGTTGGCAAGTAGTTGCAAAGTTACTGTTAGTAAGCAGAATATTGAAATAGTGTTAACAGGGGTAACTATTTAACTTACATTTATGCATTTGGCAGACACTTTTATCCAAAGAGACGTACAGTGTATGAAGGTATACAATTTAAAAAGACTGGAGTAAGTAACGTGATCATTTGTCCCAGTCGCCCCTAACAAAACAAAACAGAGTAACTTTTTCTACTAACAACTAAACAATCCAGTACATTATGCACACAAACTTAACCTTTTCATTACACATCTACCTGTCACAGACAAGGAACGGTATCCACAGTACGGCCACTAAACACATTACTGCTCTTATGAAAACACCTGCCCCAGAGGAGACACATGACAGTCTTTTTCTCTTTATAAAAGCAGAGACTAAACTCCAGTTCTCCATCTAGTTACCAGCCTCTGCTCTGGATTGAGGGACATGCCAGGCTTGGCAGCTTTAATCTGTCTTCACAGAGCAATCAGTTGTGACATCCAGTCGCTGCTGGCAAATTGTACAGAGCCGTTAATAAACACAGAATACTATCCGTCTTTATACTGTCAACATTAGGTTGAAGGGCTGATTCCGAGGCACGTTATTGAACCTCAAGGGTCTGAATAACAATGCCTTTCCTCACTGTGGGAATCTTTTCTATTTCTCTTTCACTGTCTGCTGTGCCGAATCATAAAAAAATAAAAAGCCATTTAAACAAGAAAAGGTGACAAGATCACAATTTTGATTTATTAAGCGTGTTCAACACGAATTAATACTAGCCTCCATGCACTTTAATTACCTGGGGAATGATCCCTGGCCACTGTGAATAAAAGCTCATACGTCAAACTATCAGAGCATGCTCATGTCACCGCTGTCCCTTCTCAAGAGCGTTTAGTAAATCCCACACGACTCTGAGAGAGACACGAGCATGACTTAAAAATGCTTCAATCATTATTAAATATCTTACACTGATCAAGTTCTGTTCTGCAAGGTGAAATCTAATTTCTTAAATGTTCACCTCCTGCCCTTTCATATTTTCATTCATTAATATTTATGACTGTTGCTTAGAAACCATTTGGGTCAAAAGAGGGAAAAAAAAATACATTCTAAAAAATAATCTCTTATTATTTTAGAATAAGGAAACTATACCCTAAGGCAGTAGGTAAATCTAACAATTCACCAATGTAGCTCAGCAATTTATAGTAGTCAATTTACTGTGACAATTTCAATGACAACTGGAAAAAGGAAAATTGCAAATTGGTTTTAATATTTTAGTAAACTATCCCACTGGTTAATCTGGCATGACCACACACCCAGGAAACACCCAGGAGTACATCACAAAACCAATAAAACTGTTAGATGGTGACAAACCACAACACCACATACAAGAATATCAGATTTAGCCGCACACGGAAGTCATAGGTCACGTTTACGACTCTACGCTAATTTCCGAGCATGGCTCATTTCAGATATAGCGCACTTCAGTGATGTTGTAAGCATTTGCTAATAACACAGACCTTGAGATGAACCCAATATATATAACGGTTCACCTTGAAAATGAGCCACACATCATTGCAACACCTGCAATGTGTTCAAGACACACAAGTACCAGCACAGGTTATTAACTTTTAATATTCCATTTGCAAAACAATGCAATGAAGTCGATGGCATTAAATATCTCATAAAACAAGCAGCTTGCAAGATTTTTTATTCTAATGGCGAGAACAACAACAAATCTTACGTGTGGCTATACAAGACACGAGTTAACAGACATATAGGAACAGGACAGGAAACAACATAACAGCCTTACAAGAGACTCTAAAGAAGGCACAGTGGCAAAACTCAAGCCAATGAGCCAGTGAAAACTGTTTCTGTATGGATCTTGAAAATATGTTAGGAAGAAATTTGTTTTTACATCACGTATGAGAGCATTGGTGCCCTCGAGTAACCCAGAGTCACAAATGCTACATCACTAAAAAGTGAATGTGGACAAACGCCATTATCCGTGACGGTGGTATTTAACAGCCCCTGGTCAGTATTATTCTGCCCTACAAAAGGAAATATTTTTATTTTGGTGGGTTTGAATGGAAAAGCTGGCTCACTTGCATTGTTTTTCCTGTGAAATAAAACAAGAAGTGTTATCTTGCTGTAACTGTTAAGACTCACTGACCAAAACTAAACTGAAATTCCAAGTAGCTTTTGAAGCCTGAGAAAACCATTGATTTCTGTTTATGCACCATTCAAAGCTTTGCTGTTTGCACACAGCATAAACAGCTTTGTCTTACACTGCAAGATCCAGGAAAAAGCCTGACAGAATAAGAAACTGCTGTTCGGGTAGTTACTTTTTGCTTAGCTACTTCAATGTTTACATTTAAAACACACAATTACACATTATGACACGCTATAAAGAAATCATAAAGATATCATTTGTGGGAAATTGCTTCTACAAAGAGTCACAGAAAAGGAGTGAAAAGGAAAGCAAAGCATTTAAGCTAACAGATAAATCAACCTGGCTCTTGGTGCTTTTTTAAGGCATGTAGCATCATTTGTGTTTGGGTCAAACTAATTGAAATATTTGTTTTGGGAGGTTCAGAGGCAATTAATCCTGGCCTAACCTCATTTATCTGCTGGAAAACAATTTATTCGGCTCCTCTGGATATTTATTAAATGCAATTACCAGACATTTCAAAGAGTGTAATGCAAATTCCCAGGACCACCTCTCCTAGACTGCTACATCAAGACCAACATCTAGATTTTCCAGTTACAACTGCAGCACCTAGCAGTGCAAAAAACCATTTCAACCATTTTAAAGCAACCATGTTTTTAGGATTGGATGATTTCTGTTTCTTCAAAGAAACACTGCATTAAATGCATTCAGCATGCATTTCAAACAATTCTTGTACTTTTTTTCTTTCTCAAACTGTTGCCAGGTTTGCATAGACAAGTTATGGTTTTACTGTCATTTAAAAGTGCAGGTGACAACGCATTTCATGGAGGACACAAAAGGAGAAATTGTTTTTTAATACGCAGAAAAATAAGCTCAAGGTCACAGTGGTGTTAACATGCAATCACCCTTAAGCGGTAAACAGTCATTTAATTTGTATTCAGAATGGGACAAAGAGAATGTTGCTCATGAATTTCAATATCTTGGTTTCTTTAGCTCATTGTTTGCATTATGCCATGCCAACACTAGAAGTGACCAACATCACGTCACACTGCGACAGCTCAAGGACGCCTACATCACCACAGACTGTTCCCTTACAACTGATCAATTAACTGTAAGCTTAAAGTGAACATAAAATCTGCAGAAAACAGAACTTAACAAAAATCTACTAATCTAAAATAACCCATGCAGGTGAGTTTTTACAATACAGAAGTTACAAAAGATTGCTAAACTGCATATCATTGCATATAAACAAAATATTTCGCCTTTTTTTTGCCTAATTTCCATCATTATTTGTAATGATTTGTTAAGAGATTGACAATGCTGGATCTGCATCAAAAATCTGCCTTCAGCGTCAGCTCAAAAGCAGGAGGATGTGGCCCAGTGCCCAATGAAAGCTTCAACACAGCACATAACAATTCACTGAACACTCTCACCTTGCAGACTAGGAGGCCTGTCTTCCCCTCAACAAATGAAAAATAAATGTGATTTGTTCCATTTAAATAAGGCTTATGATTAACTATCTGGAAAACGGCAACTGACAAGCAAAGCGACAGTGACATGCACTTACTGAGCAACTAGAAAATTATTGCCAATGTGAATTTACAGCAGAAATTTGCCAGATGAAAAGTTTATATACTTGAGGGAACAATTTTTGGAAATGGGGATTAAAAGGTTTTGGAGGACACATTGAAAGCTATCTGGATGGCATTGGTTACTAAAAACACTGCTGTCCAAATTTATTTTTTTGGGTGATGACAGATCTTGGACAAACTTCTTGGTATGGAACGCAAATAGCCCTCCTGTTCCAAAAAGCAGAGATCATCTTATTAAAAACAGCTCAACTCTCCTTTAGTCCCTTAAGCAGAAACCTACAGCAACTTCCACTAAAAGCTTGAATTACCCTTCAAATGAATACAAAGTTACTTTCACCAATGCTAAACACAGTCATTTCTCTTTGTATAGCTTTTGTCAAACAGAACTTTATTCAAGTACAGTACAACAGGCCACTCTGCATTGAGCAGTCATCGCTAAAAGAGATTGTTAGGTTTGACATGCACAGAATCCTTCAGCCGTAACTATAGTCACAATATACAGTGGCCTTGAGTTTAATCTTTTACAAAACATTAGAAACACACGTTTTCCTTAAACATTATTCTAAGCAAATTCATAAAGCGGCGTTTTGTTAGAATATATTTGCATAGTCTAACTACAATGCAGATTTTAATACAGCTAGAACGTTTTATTGACCAATCAGCATTCAGCATCTATTATTACAAAGCAACTGCTAATTTGGCTTTCCCCACTAGCGGTGGGTTTTGACTCTACTACAGTACAGCACTCCAAAACTAAACAATATCTCCCTCAAATGAACAGAGCTGCAGTAAATTAAGGGCATCATGATTCAACTGAGTGAGCATAATCAATTATTGCGTACAAAATCAGAGCTGCAGAATGGGAACATTTTTCCAATCAGTGACGACAGCTTGAAAATAACCATCATTCCAAGCCATCACTTCTAGTTTCAGGAGTCTGTAGCACTCAAGTGTTAGCCAAGTGTCTTTGTGCCAAATGAAAAAAAAATGACATGGCCGGAAAGAGAATAGAGTAAAGCAGCTCTTTATTGTACAATATGATACAAGCTGTGCCAAGCTCCACAGATTCTAAGCTGAAACAAAATTCTATAGACGTTTCAATACAACAGGAGAAAACAGACACATTCACACAGAAAAAGTTCACATTCTGGGCTGTAGCTCATCAAAGCTCCATTAAAAAGACAAAAAAAATATAAAAAAGAACTAGCATCCGAGCACCAATTTTTCAGTCCAATGTATTCTTAAATATCAGCTATTATTAACATAATTTTTCCCTGACACTGTAACAGGACACCACATTATTCAGCTCAGCCACTAAATAGTCTGTCCCCATAGCACTAGAACAGTGAACTGTCTTTTCAACAGGTGAAGGGGGATGTTTACTTCCAAGTATGACGAAACAAAGCCGTTACGTACATTCACAACAAAGACAGGAAGTGCAAAGCGGCCCGGCACAGCAGGTCACTTAGCATTCCAAAAGTGGTGAAATGGCAGCAAACGTAACCTTCAACACAGGTCTGAGCTGTCATTTAAACATTCTACAGCACGTCAAAGATGTCAAGGGGCTTTAATAGAAACTGTCAGTCACAGAGTCATGCTACAGTCCCGCAGAAGCAGACAGCAGCAGTCTAAGACCCACAAGGATAAGAGAGATGAATAAAAATAATGGAATTATCAGTGGTCCAGGACTCTCTCTCACACACGCACACACGTTTATTTTATCTAAATGGAGATGTTCCATAGCCTTTCATTGTTTTTACACACAGCTTGTTATAAGCAATATAACCTAACTTTAACAGAAAAAGTTCAGCATTTATACAATTTAAAAAACTATGTTGTTATAACGTTTTTACAATTGATGAAGTCCCCAAAAGGAAGTTGTGCTCAGATTTGTTATGACTTAGGGGTACAAAATTGTCCTCAAGGGGTTAGGGTTAGACACATGCGATTCCTCCGCACATGCGATTCCTCTCCCAGCATGCTACAGTAAATGCGATGAGACTGCAGAGAACAGGGCATAAATCCTGCCAGTGCCACGCCTCCGCCCCCCTTAAACATGCATTTTATCATCGTATTTTAACCTTAGGAGGTCAGGACAGCTCTAGACTCAAGACCAGCTTCTGCATCAATTTGCATGCAACATGGTGCTGCACTAGATGGTAAACGAGAATAAAATATCAATATTCATCCACAAGATGAAGAAAATTTAAAAAAAAAATCAAATGCTATATTTGGTTTAATGACTAATTACTATATTAAGGGCTATGTGCATGTAAGTGCAAATGTTTATAGCATTACTCAGAAATTATTTACATAACCAGTCAAAGTGTGACTTGTGTTATACAACTTATATTTGGATTAACATTATGACACCACCACCTTTTAAACAGAACATGTGCCATTTAAAGTTTTTGGCTTAAGTGATAATTTTATTAGAGTTTTGTCTTCTACGTAAACATGAAACAACCAGAAGAAAGTGTATTTAAAGACAGAGAGACGCTTTTCTCTAAAATGGACAAACTGTATCTCCAGCCTGGTGCAATTAAACCAGCTTTGGCAAAGATATTCCTCATCCATCTCCCAGAAAAGAAAGAGACATGACTTTAACAGCTAAATGATCAAGCACCAGGTATGGGGAAAACCATCTGACAGTCCATGTGTGACAGATTTGAATTTTACGGAGAGCTGTAAATTTAACCAAAGCCTCAGAGACAGAAAAGCACTCCCTAGACGCACCACACGCAGTGTAATTTGTTTTAATTATGCATTTGGATGAGGTTGCAACGCAATAGGCCAAACAAGTTTTGCTTTAAATAACCTGAAATGAAAGAGGAAAACAAGACAAATTGATTGAAAGTGGCCCTTTTTTTAATACATACTCTGTAGGAACTCTGAGTTTAATTAACACTGGCAAATATTTGGGAAAACCAAAGGGCCAAGAGGTTAGGCAAGGATTCATTAAAGCTTAGCTTTAACAAGCAGGTGTCCCCAACAACGAATATCTACAACTTAAAATTGCAGTAGAAAAGGTCAAATGGTAATGATCTGCACTTACTGTTCAAATGCTATTTCTACTTATGAGAAAGGAGAATTATTCTAGGGTAATGGGAGGACGAGAAGTCAAAAATAAATGTAAAAAACACACTGTCTGAGGAAAGAACACAAGACATGATAAAAAGGGGCTCAGTTCACGTTAGGAGGCTTCTACACAAAACAAAAGGGAGTTGTCATGAAACAGAATCGGGTGTCAATCTTGCTAAATGCCCACGGCGAAGAAAATGTGAAATGGAGAACAGAAGAGAGAGAAAGGTGTGGGCACGTGGGTCTCTCGTCCCCCATCAGTCCACAGATGCCTTAAAAAGCTCACAGGGAACTGGCATCTGTCTTTTTACAGATTTTTCAGATGGTTACCTTCAAGTTGAAGAATTTCAAATGTCAAAAGCTTGACGCGTCAAACCTTATTACTGCCAGATTTCCTTGTGTGCAATCACTTCTACAACAACAAGAGTCTGCAGGTCCGACATGTATTATTAAAAATATGCATCAGAACCGCTCGGAACAGACGTGTCATGTGAAGTACTCACGAGAGGACAGAATAATTAAATACGTGCTTGAACCGCAACACTCGACATGGTGAGCTCGTGCTCAGCAAAGTGGAGAACCTTGTTTATTTAGCTGTGCTCTGCATTGTTAATCATCCCACTAATCAGTCTGGGTTGGACTATCAAGTCGAAACCTTGATCGACTGAGTTTGGGTTACAGCACAGACCGGGCGATGGGTCTGACGTCTTCCGTAACAATTACAAATCTTTTCCTATTAACAAAGGCCTGATCAATCTCTGCACTAATCGGCAATTAATTACAATCTATTTTTGAACCGCCCGAAAAGCGCTTCTGAAAATCTCTGATAAAATGGGATGTGGCAGTCTACCATAATTTAACGTGTGTCTTTGGTTTCTGTCTACATGCACCATTTCTGCTGGAGGATAATCAATCCTCTGAAATTCAGGTCACATCATGGTGATTAAAACGTTAGTATTCATCATAAGATTATATCAATCATGACGGTTTGATTATTTTATGGTTGTGCTGCACAAATTCATTTTAAATATGTAACCGAGGCAAAAATCAAAGCAAGCACCTTCTTTTGTGATTCCAAAGACAAAACAAATTAATTGTTAACAAATTAATAAATTGCTAATTTGAGCAACTTTAGAGAAACTTTAGAGATGTCAGGAACAGTCATTGTCACTTGTTCCACTGACATAATGTTCAAAAAAACAAAGCTGATGTAAACAGCTCCATTTTATTAAACTTTAATAAAAACTATTTAAATGTTATGCTGCTGCCAGAGGCTACAGCTCCAGAAATTACGGATTAACCTCCCGAGACCTCATTTAATTTAAAGGATATTGAAGTCTGCTTTTTGCAGCTGATTTTTGGAAAAGACTGTCAAAAATAAATGTATTCTACCAAACCTCTCATTTGAACATTGATTAATTTGACGAGTGTCAAATGAAGAGTGCAGAAAGCTCTCTTTCCAAAATGCCTTAAGCATATTTAGGTTAAAGGGGGGAAAGTAAAAATGATGAGCGAAATGTTAATGCACTCAAACTCAAGTTAAAAAAAAAAACAATTTACCTGGTGTAAGTGCATTTACAACACATCTGTTTGTATCGGTTTAGATATAACAATTATTATAAAGATGTAAATAGAGGCACATTGAATAAAGAACCAAAACAAAAAGCCTTTACATGTAAAGAAAATCAGGTTAATGAGCAAAACTCTGTGCGCTAACTGGATTCTTAAAATGTGTTGTTTTTAGCGGGTAAAGGTCACAAACGGCTTAAGGCATTTGCATGACTTACGCGTCACCAGGTTTAAGCACAATCAAAAATTGTGCATGTCAAACACTCACTCATCATCTTTAATCCTCTAATGGTGAAAATTATTAGACAAATAAATAAGAACAAACCTCCTGTTAGGCATTTCAATTTGACAATTACTTTTGAAAAAGATGCAAAGGAGGTACAAATAGATGCACCACTAGCTAGCTAGAAAGGGAAAGCATTTAAAAAGCAAAACTCTTCTGATAACAGACAGCCACAGCTGTGAGCGAGAACCCATATGCTGTCAGGCCAACGTGTCCTATCAAACAGAGTCACTTCAAACAAGGCATTTCCCTTATTCCAGGACAAATCAGTCAGCTAAAAAATTGAATTTACGACACCAATTTAATCCCTGTATTATTGCAGGCCTTCAAAGGTCATTTAACAACATAGTGGGTGCTTTAAAATTGAATGCAGGACTGCTTATTCATTCCAACAGGAGGGGAGGAGCCGCACCTGTCCAACTCCAATCGAAATCCCGGCCTATTGAACCCGGTACATTTCTCTATTTAGCCAGAACAAAAGAGTAAGAAAGACTGAGGAAGAACTATTTTGTTAATGTTGAAGGACACACGATGAAAGACTGCCCCAACAAAACCATTTTAAAAACTACCAAGTACTTCCTGAATAAAAATTCATGCACTTAAAGTAATGCAATGTCCCTCAACATGGCCAAAAACCTTACACGATTAAAAACATTGTGCCTGCATTATAATCCATACTCTACACCACCGTTGCAGGGCCTAAAATAGTGGAGAACTAGCACTCTGTATTCGTTATTTTTCTGTTAATCTAAAATGCACCTAGCTATACCAATACTAACAACCAAAACGAAATATACACTACTAAAATAAAGACTAAGAAAATATGTCAGACATGAAATGTAGTGCTGGCCAAAGCAACCAGAGACTCCAGGAGGTCGCCCTCCAGAGCCACAGAAGCCGCAAACGATGGACATATCATGTTCCTCATCTATTTCTTCTGTCAGAGCGAGTGAGCAGCCGGCACCTTGTCACGTTAGCTGTGCATCAGGACTGAGGAGCAACGCTTTGTGTGTTGGGGCAGACACTCGACGAAGGCCTAGTCAAGTAGAAAACTGTTTGAAAACGAGCCGTGTGCTGCTTGGATGAATCTGTGGCTAAAATAAACCGGCAGCACTGAGGATGAGCAGTGAGGCAATGACAGAAACACACGTTTCACGGACAGTGGTCATGTGTCTTTACAAAGACAGACATCACTTTAGAGACACAGGCGCCGTGTCATTATCAGCACTGAGACATTGGAACGCATAAGAAATTCTTTACATAAGGCTGTTCCAGCAGGGTTGGCTCTCTAAGGTCCCATCCAATTACGTTAGCCTTTCTCATGCTGTCATGGTAATACGGCAAATGTTGGATGACATGACTATCTTATTACACAGATAGCTGCATATTCGTGATTACTATCACTGCTGGAATCAATCTGCTATGATTTTTCTATTCCAGGCATGAGCACTCTTCGAGGATCACTTGAAACAGCAATTGAAATCGAATGTGTAATTTGACTGTTATTGAACGCTTGTGCCTTATCCACGCCTAACGCCTTACTAGATGTTATCAGACGGGCACACCGCAGAGTTAAAAATGGCCGGTGACGGCAGAGGCGCTTGCCCACAACCCCAGTCTGGAGTTACGCAAAACCTGCGATGAGCCATCTGGAACACGTCAGCTTGTGTTGTCAAGAATGACGACGTGCTTTCAGACAGCGTCTGAGACCTGCTGCTGCCTTACGTTTAGTAAGAATGACACAAATAGTCGGTGACACCTATAGTGCACCCCCCTCCTTACCCTGAACATCATCTTCAGTGGCGTATGTGGCACCACCTTCCTGTGCACACACTGCTATTACCATGTGACACCTCGAGGCATAGACATTACTGCAGGGATCTTGTTATCAATACAGTATTTACAACAAACTTTATATTTCTCTACTGTTGGATGGCATGATGTCCCCGAATACTTAAAAAAAAAAAAAAGAGAGAGATCTGTAGTTATTTTCAACAAAGAGATGGTACTGGATGCAGCATCACCACACAAAAAACAAACAACAAATCTGATTGGCTAGTTCCATCGCTGGATACAAGGAGGCAATTCCACTTGAATAAGGGACGTCGATGAAGCTGAGGAAAGAGATTGGTTAAAACAAAGATGTGGCTTGGATGAAGATATGGGGTGGGAAGGTTGGGACATACAAACAGAGTGACAGTTTGATTACACACGTTAAATGTTTTGTGTCTAGAGGAGCAAATCAGCCTGCTGTGGACACTTGGAAACCTGGTAGGGATAGATAGATTTAATACAGCACAAACAATAAATGCGGCTTTCTCATTCTTGCAATGTAATTTATTTAGGGCTGTCAATCAATTAAATACTTTAATCAAATTCATTATGTACGCAATTAATTGCAATTAATGTCACTGGCATACCTCAGTGTTTGCCTAGAAGAACCCACAAATGAAGATAATTCAAAGGCATTACATTATTGTAGTGAGTGAAGTCAATGCATTGCTCAGCTCCATATTACTGAACATTTGTTGAACTGTTCATTTTGAACTGACAGCCCTAAATTTATTACATCTGTTAATTAAAAACTAATTTTAATATTAGTACACTTTACACCCAAGAAAGTCCCCAATTTTGTCAAATTCAGACAAATCCGTCATAGCCAGCAAACATAAATGAATAACCCTTTAAGGTCTTGTTTTTACCCAACGGACCACAACCATATATCACCCACTGAGCAGCATGCAAAACAATTGCATTCAGCTGCTGTTTTAAAAACTACTCATACATGGCACTGAAAAAAGTGGCCGCAGGATAATAAACAGGTAGGTTAAAACAAAAACAAATAAAACGTGGAGGACAGACCAATACTGGTAAGCAAACAAAGAATTATTTGAAAACAACAGCAGTCAAACAATTCAATGCACAGATCAGTAGCCCAGCAGGGAGTTCGTGTGCACTGAGCCTCTCTCTTCAAAAACCAGTCAACACAGAACAAATTGTGACTGAGACTGGAGGTTTATATACAACACCAGCCACAGAACKTGATGTGTGCATTCTCCCTAGAATAAAAYTCCCTGCAGGACTGTGCATGTCTCGGGAGCAGGCAGGACTGTGCATGTCTCGGGAGCAGGTTGGTATTTTCTTTTGTCATTCAGGGAGCCGGGAGCCAAAAGGGCCGGTAACTGCAGGGGTGGAAGAGGGACAGGAAATGAAAAAACTTAATTTGATGTGCACCTACATTGCCCATGTACTCGGAGAGCAGATCCTGCAGTGCCTGCCGCACAGAGTTACATTCGGCCACAATGCGTTCGCGTCTGTCGTCACGCGTGCAGGAGGAGTCAGCCATGAGGGCGGCGCCACTAATGATGCTCTCCAGACGCTCCTCCAGGGAAGGGCGGAACCTCTCCTCGCTGAAATTCAGCGGGTCAACGATGATCTGCTTCTGCAGGGGGCAAGCAATAGAGAGAGAGAGAGAGAGAGAGAATCGTGTATGAGCATAAAATAAAGAAATACAGTGGATAAAGCAAGACAAGAAGATTAAGCACTTTTGTACAATTCAGATAATGCCATTCAGCATTTCTTTGTGAAAGGAAAAAGTATGATTTACACTTTTACATACCAAATGTTTGACTTTAAAAGAGTTTGACAGTTAAATGGTCATTACATTGAGCTGCATGGTCAGGGAAAAGCATAGCAGAACAATTCTGGACTGTCTCTCGTAACACTGAGGTGAAGGATATAATATTCATTAACTGGACAAATCAATAATTCACAAGTTCTGAGATGATGGTCTAGGGTCCTGATGCAATTTGAAGCCAGTGGGTTTGCTCAATCACAGACGGCATTAACTTGCCTGTGTTCTGGGTTTTAAAATAAGCTCTGTGTAACAGGCAGTGTCTTTAAAGCCATTTGTACCATCCTCTAGGGCCAGAAAGATAAAAAATAAAACAAGGAACAAAAATCAATTTAACTGCAGATTATGTAAAATATCAGACTTGAGCTATGTAATCTCCTATAGTCAGGCTTCTGTGGTTCTGCTAATTGTTATCTAGTTAAATTGGCACTAAGTGCTTCGAACTATACTAAGAATACCTTTCAAAGATCTGACAGCACTACGCACTCTTAGTATTAAATCAGCCAATCAGATTAGACCTTACCCAAAGATTATTTTTATTTTTGTCTGCAATATGCACCAGACAGTTACATAGGTTGTACAGACTTCAGTAAACACCGCAGTTAGTACAAGACTCTTTAAAGAAGCAACTAACCCTAAACAGCGCAGTCATTTGAGTTCAGCCTAAGGCAGTAAAATGCAGTTGTGCATATAAAGCACTGCTATTTTTCCTGCTTGAACCGGGATGACATTTATGATGTCCCCAGTTTCCCTTTTGAGCAATTCTGCTGGATGGATTCACTTAAGGACGACGCTCCTTGTTTTAAAGAATAAACTCGTCAACGTCAGGTGCAATTAAAACGAATGGGAACAGTCACTGACATGCCAGAAATGCGAGAGCTGCCTAGGAAGAAGAATAAGAAGATGGGCAGAACAGCTTACAACAGACAGAAACAATCTTCAGAAATGTGAAGAGCCCCTCTGTCTGATGTCATACATGCGGTAAAATATTCAACAATTCAGTTGTTAAAATCTGAGTTTATTAGCCTCATCTCATCTGACCTCTTTTGCTTGCGTGTCACGTTGGCATGGCAACAAGCCTCCTTTTTTCCTCTCTCTCTCTCTCTCTCTCTCTCTCTCTCTCTCTCTGCGAAGAAACAGCGTGGAAAATGTGCATGCGTGCTGAAGTTTCTGAACGGTCACCAGGAAATTAAACACGCACATGATCTGAGGAACCAAGCATTCCCATCTCTCATTCTCTCACACACATACTCTGGATCTTTTGCTTTTATTTAAACAGATGCCATCTGGCCGGGCAGAGGACGCATCTCCTTAGTGAGGGTGTCTGGCCTGTTGAAAATGCTACTACTAAGAATAAAGCATCTGTAGCCCACCTCACCTCTGTGTAGTTTTACCCAAAGGTGCAATACTGATAACAGTCTCAAAGCCAGGACTGCAACAAAAGATATGCTGCAAACATACTGCCATAGTATCACTCTAATACAAGCAGATACCTCATTTTTCGCATTTTTCATGCTTATTGTTGCATGCTTTAGATTTACCTTGGCTTTGTGTTGCGTTTAATGTGATACGGATCTCATTAGACTAGATTAGCATGCATGAGAAGGGAAGCAACAGTGGTTTAAAAAAAACTATAGAAACGGGTCTTGGTGTTGATTTAAAAAGCATTTTTCATTCAGTTGCCTACAAGGCCAATCAACACAAATAATCTGGCATGCAGGATAAACAGCAAGATAGAACACATCAGAACATAACAAACGCAGGATCTTGAGACATGCCTTATTTAACCTGACACACATTCCAAATATGTGATGCTCATGACACATTTGTAGGACTGAAGACCCAAAATGTTTTGAATCAGAAGCAATTTAAGGCAATGGCTATGCAAGATAGTTAATCTTTACTGATTAAAAATGTCTAAAACAAGACTGTGACAAGTTTTATCATCACCGGATATCATTAAAAAGAAAAACAGTATTGATAATTCAGCTGCATGCAGATCAATCCGGTGAGATGAGTTCTATACATGCTTTTTAAAATCTTCTGAAAAGCCACATTCAAGGTCAGGAGTAAAAACTGGACCAATCACATTGTACAGCACAATCAATATAATGGAGGTCTGAGGGTACCGATAATTCTAGCAGGCGCAGGTATGGATGGAGCTGTAGCCGAGAGACATCTTGGCATGCTTTGTGCCGAGTATTGATTAGTTAAAGGGGGAAAAAACAGAACATTTGCTTCACTTACAATTAACCATTGCGTTACATCATTAGCCTTAGGTTGCCACGAATGCATCTTTTTGAAACCTCCTAATTCATTTAAATCAGTTTAGATTTATTGCTCCTCTCAAATACTCAGTTTGAAGCCAAGTATGGGGAAGAAAACCATATGTAACCATAGAAAGAAATCTATATTTCTTAATTTCATTTTGTTGCCCCTAATTTTGCCCACCTTTATTCTGCGCTCTGGCTTCACATGATTAAATTGTCACTTCCTAATGGTTAAGAGCTCAAAAGAAAGGACAAGAGAAGAGCCAAATACAATAAAGCCTGATGTCATGTAATCCAACCCTGGGCATAAACAAAAGGGGAAAGATAGTCTTGATAAGTCAATCGACAAATGTGACAAACCATGTATTCAGTGCTGCAGTCAGAGGCAGAAAAGAGAGAGTCGGTTTATTGTTGTAGAGTGATGGGGGATAATTGCAGCATGTAAAATGGAATGAGAGATGGATGGGGTGGGGGGACAACATGGAGTGCTTGACTCACGACTACACCTACAGTTTGCGATGACTAATGAATTCTACATTAATCCATAAACTTTCAGATGTATTCGCAGTCAAGTGGGAAGATGAAAAACGCTAGGTGGTTTTACCTGGAAGCAAAAGTGAGGAAGCAAAAAGACACAAAAGCCTGTGAGCTTCAGAAACAAAGCAGATCTTGAAGATCACAGTGTCCTAAAGGGGTCCCTGAACTCACCAAACCAAACAACCCAAGAGACACTTTGGAGCAACAAAGGTGGCACAAAAAAAAAAAACGGGAAACATGACAATAACCATCACTTCAATAATTAATAGGCCCCAGACTGAGGATGAGAACTCACCCCTGTGAAAAGAAAACATCAATGGCCAGACAACAGAGTGATGGGGGTTCGATTTGATTTGGCGTGCTCTCTTTAACAAGGTGACACCAGAACTGACACTATTGTGCTAAATCTTTCAACAGATAATCGAGGCACAGAGATCATAATGAGCAAACCCTCTCGCCACAAGAGACCGAGACGAGGACCTGCGGTGACTGATTTGCTGCAAATTTAACAGGCGGAAGCTGCATGCGTTGCCTGCATTGACTTTGTTTACTCTTCTAATTTAGAGCGCTTTTGCCTGGATGTACAGTACGTTTCTGATGCACTCTGTTGCTATGAGCAAGACTGCTATGAGCAAAGACAGGCTCTAATTAAGGATGTTAAAGATTAAATGAAGTACTGCGCTAATCTCTTAAAGCATTCTCCCATCATTATTTAATGACTGAAAGCATCCGTTTCAAAGAAGCAAATAAAAACAGTGCGTTTTGCGCATCGTGTTTTAATCAATGCAGTCTGTAAACACTCCTCGGGCAGTATCAAGCCTTCATTAAATCGGGGCTGTATGCTTTAAGCGACTACAAACATTTTAGTAAATATTAAAAGCGTACAGAAATATGGTGGAAATTATTCACAATGATACCACCAGTCTCAATCTGCAAACAAAAATCTTGAATATCTTTTAAAGATTTAATGCCACAAACTTGGCAAATCCAGAGTAGGCTGGTGTTTGCATAACACAACTTTGGCAATATGCATCAATATGCCACGAACAGTCTGTGGGCTTTTCACTGGCACACCGGCTGAGAGCAACTACGTAATCAGTGTTCATGTTCCCTCTGTTTGTGTCGGCAATTTCAGTACACAAATCTCTTTAAGACGCTTTTCTTACTGTACTTGTTCATTTATCATTACAAGTACAGTAAGTAAAACCTACGTATGTCTGAATGCGTTACAATAAAGGAAATAATAAATTTACATTTTATCATCAACATCTATTGGAATGAATAACAATCAACAATAATTGAAAACGTATATTTGTCGTATACATTTGCAGTAACTGTATTTTGGGTAATGCATCCATATTAGTGTCTATACTGGTCTGAATTCAGCATTTAAGAGTCTAAAGCAGACAATTCTGAGGCACCTGGTTCAGACAAAGCAAAACTGACAGATTCAATCAAGCTGGACTACGATCAGTGGAGATTTTTAATAGAGAGTTGTTGTCTATCAGGTACAATAATGAAATATCTATAACTCCAAAGTAAAGGCTGCTTGTTCTCGACAAACTCATTTTAAAAGGAATGTGTCTGGCCACTCAGTGTAGAAGAACACTGCTGGTGCCATTATAATCTAATTTCTTTCTTTTACAAGATCGCTATGGCAACATTACAGTTTATGCATATCATTTGAATGTATTATTTCACTAAGTGATTGTTTAAAATGTTAAGAGTGCAACAGACCAAAACCGGCTTGACTAATGGTTTGCATCTCATTCCGGAAACAGTCTCAGACACTAATAAATGAAGGATAGCTAATGATCTAATGCTACCTTTAACCTCAAATTAAATTTAGAGCCTCTGATCTCAGTACACTAGAAACATATTCTTTATACATATGAATGATTTCCCATAAGCTTTCAGTTAAAACGTCGCAACGGTGATCTGATTCAACCCAGCAACACAAGTTTAGACTTATGAAAGACTCTTTGAGGTCACTAGCCTGGCTTTGTTTGGACATACAAATTTAATCTGATTCAGTCTAGGATTATCGTCTCCTCAACACGGCTCAATCATGCCGGATTTGTCAACAACTCGCTCTTCCGCTCCTTGTTGGTAAAATGCAGCTTCAGTGGGAGTTCGATCCCACACATAATATGCTCATCTTCACCCCTGCTACAAAAACACAACTCTGTGTGTTCAACACAACGTAAACCGTAGGCAGATCTTATCAAATGTTTGTATCTACAGCCTGACCGTTCTGCAAGACCAGCAAGACCATACGCTCAGTGGTAAACATTCCTGTCTGCGTCTACATATTTCATTTGTGTAAAAATCTCCACTGTTTAAGTTGAAAACTAGTTACAAAGGTCAAACCATGTTGATGAATTAATGATTTAGCTATTACAGCGGCTGTTGCTTTTCAAAACCCTAAGCCATGCCTAAGGTCTGTTAGGGATTGTATATTTCATAACGTCTCATTGCAACTTTTTCTATTAATATTGAATTGTTCTCAGTTTCCCAGACCTGGATCAAGCATCTCGTTGCTACAATTCACCCATGTAATAAAAAGTGTATATGCTTTCCACAAAGTTAACCAGAGTCACAGTCCTGTTCTATGTTTGATCTGTCCCAATACAATCAGCACACTGCCTAAAATCTGTTTCTTCAACTTCAACTAGGGGGAGGCAGCGTCTTAGTTTAACCCCAGCCGTGTTGGTGACTGACAATTCTCCACTCATTTATAAAATGGCTATTTCTGTCTGGATTAAAGAAACTGGTCTAGCATTGTGACATTCAATGCCGGCCAATGCCATCCAATTAATTGACTTACATCAAAGTTGTTAAGAGCGTAGGCGAGCTCTCCTCCTCCTCCAAGCTGGGAGAAGCCAGAGTCCTCACTGCTGGCAGCCTGGGCTGCATTAGATATGCCAGAGACGGCATGTTGCAGCTGCTTGTAGATGAGGTCCCGGTTGGCCTTGTAGGCAGCCACATCTGGGTGCTGCAGGCAGGCGCGTGAGGCTGTGTAGAGCATTGGAACGTTCCTCTGCAGGACGCCACGGGCCGCTGCCATTTGGTCTTTGTGATGGACGTCCTTGAGCTCCTGTCGTGTGAAAAAGAAAGTTCAGGGTGATGTTTCAGACCTGTCATAACAAGGACACTGAAGCACTTTGATAAAGTGATGTTTCTTCCCACCCCAAGGGTCAACACATGCTCATAACTAGATCATCAAGAACAGCCTAGCAGTGTGCAACAGCTAAAAATGGGCCATGTGGAACACAGGCAAAAATGGCCACTTCCTTTAAATAAACCCTGACTATAATGCTGTGTTGTAAAACCCAGTGAGTAGCCTACGAAGTTAGCATCGTAGAGTACCGTACTCCTGAGGACACAGCAATTTCAAAAGATAGGTCAGATAATAATGCAGGATACTCCAACAGAAAGTCTACATAGGCAGCATTACATCTAATCAGTGAAGGTCAGTGGAGATTCAGTGAAGTCCTGAACTGTGGACAGGCAAAAATTATGTAAAGATAAGAGCATTTCACTGAATTCAGAAAAGTATGAGAAAAATGTTGGTGTAATAAAATACCCAATTTGTGCATTTTGTGCAATTTGTTTTTTTTTTTTTTAAGAGAATTATGCTGTTACCTTAGCAACAAGCCAACATCAAAATATTGTAATCAGTTGCTAGTTGAGTGTCTAGTGCAGAGTTCCAATTGTACACTGTTAGAAAGATGCCTAAAGCAAACAGCAAGGTAGCACACTAGGTATTAGAACAGAGCTTAAATTACTGTCATCACAGAGGAGTTATGCCTTTTTCCATAGAGGGCTGAGGCAGAAGAGTTGATGGAAAAAGATTTAATACCCAAGCAATTTGCACCTCGGAAGTAAAGGCACGGCATCTGCTGACTGATTCAAGAAATTATAAACTCGGAAGGGCCCAGTGTAGCATGAGATGCAAAATCACACTGAATACACATCAAATGAATAGATCCACTCCACGTTTGAACTGAGAAATAATTAGCATTGTGAAGATACTATAATCCTGCTCAATAGCGAAACAATGTTCATCCCATTAGTCAGTGACTTCACCTGGAAAATTCATCCCGAAATCCATCACTGTTGACTACTGCGTAACCTGATAAGCCAAAAAAAAAACCAAAGACCCAATTCGTATATCACTTTAATGGATTCTGAAAATCTAGCTGCACCAACCCAGTTTTATTATCCCCTCCCCAACTGGTATTAAGAAGATTGTTTATGCCTTTATGCTTCTAATCTTTAACCAGACGTACGGTGCCCTTTGCTGCATGTGGGTGGAAAATGCCATGTTATTCCATGTCAGTACATCCCCAGTTGAACTAGATCTCTTCAGGTGAAGAGAACCGAAGGTATCAGGAGTGGCTGGACTGTACCTGCTGCCTCTTGGCTGCCATCATGTTCAGTTTGTCCACCTCAGGCTTCAGAGCTTTGTACTGGATGCCCAGGTCCTGCTCAGTGCCAGCATTACGCACCTTCACCAGGTTCTCCTCCACCTGTGGGTCAGCCATGAAAAACATGAATTTTAAAGGGTGCTGTAAGTGATGCTAGCTGGGTTGGAACCTCATCAGACTTGGCTGCTAATTAAACATGGGCAAAATTCCTGCCCTACAAAACATACAGTTGTACCTTTGAGACAGTTACAATCAGATGGAGCAGGAGAGCAGCAACACATCATTAAATGCTGTCAAAAGCAATATTTACAAATTGACATCCTGCCACTTTTTATTAATCGAGACACAGAGGACTGGAAAGGTAGGGAATACAGCAGACTGGATCAAACCTGCATGTGCCCAGTGATCAAACTTATCAAACTGAAGCATGTGTGTAAACCATTACAAGGCAATACAACAGAAAAGCAGGTGTGTATCAATATAAAATGACTGTGCCTAAAAAATGATTAGTGAAATTAAATTAGGGAGCTAAAAAATCTGCCACCATAATGGTGACACCTCAGTCGACTACAACAGCACAAAACTAAAGAAAAACATTAAATTATATTGAGGAACTCTTTTATTCCAATTAATTCAGCAAATGCATTAGTCTAATAATTAGAACATTAGTTGAAATCAGAAGAGAAATGTTTCATGGTCACACAGGCATACTTAAAAAGCTCCTCATTTGATCATTCCGGCTGAGCTCCCAAAACAATTCAATGAAAGAAATCAGCGCCTACTCTTCCACAGGAAAGCTTTCGCTCCCACTTGCACAAACGTCCATCATAGCTTGCATCAGCCAAAAAATACTGACATAAAAATCTAATTGTAACACCAAAATATAAATAAAAAAAATACACTTGTCACAGTATCATACATTTCCAATGAAATCCCACAAAGGGAAGCGATGCTTTCAACATGACTGAGAACATTGTGAAATCACTTTGAGCGCAGACGTGACAGCACCTCTCTCCACTGTATCAGAGACTGCACAGACTGTGATTCAATAGCTTGTTGCTTTCAGACAGAGAATGTGGCTGTAATGCAGTTTGTAACAGCAACCTATCAACTGAATACAAACAGAATATAAATCGGAGGCTTACGTGCTGAACAAAGTCTAGGCATTGGCAATGCTTAGAACACACCTAAAACAACAACAAACAACTCACGGCAGCAGTAAAAAAGGCAGTTGTTTAATATATGAAAAGCTGACTGTATTTTATATACAAAATGCACAAAATCTAAAACTGAATCTGCAGTGCATAAAATCGCTGTAGGAGGAAGTTCAGGGAAAGTTGGCCAGTGTAAACCAAAGGGCCAATTGAACAATTGAACCATACTCAAGCTTCTTTGTGTATGCTTTACCAGCAACTCTGGACCAAAGCCAGTTCTCTGTGGCAGTCCATTCAGCTCCAGCTTCTGCTCAGATTCAGAGACTGACAAGGGCTACAGATAATGAAGAGGGGTTATAAAAAGGCTCAGACTGAAGTGCTGGAGCAAGATATGAAGGTTTAAAATAACTTTCAAATAATTATATCAGCCCGCTCCCAATCCAGACATTAACATCACTTAAACCCCATGAACAGTCTCTAGTTTTCACCCTTAAATTTTTGTTTCAACAAGTGTTACGTTTTTAAAAATACTGAACTGACATTTTGCCAGAAAATTTCTTCTAGTTGGTATGAGGTGAGCCACTCCAAAAAAATGAGCCAGTGCTACAAAATTGCTGGTTACATTCCCTCTACATTTCCACACAAGCCCTCCAGTCACATCTAGAGTGAACATTCAAAATGAAATCGTTCACCCAAAAAAAAAATTCCTGTCTGACGACAGCTACCGATGGTTATTGCATGTGTCCCAACCAAACGTGACACACCAGAGAATGTGAAGGCACAAAAGATATCGGAGAGCTATGACAGAGATTATTTGTAAATAATTAATGTTAAATGACATACATTACATTTCAGACTGTTGTTACACAGAAAATGTAGAATATATCATACAAACCATTCCAGTGTGTTATTTTTGCTTGCATGTATATGGAGATCCAAATTTGTTTGGCACTACGAGGGTGATTTTCATTCAATCTTTAAATGTGTAATGTGTGATGACAGTGTGATGTGTGTGTCTCACCAGTTTGAGCTGAAGCAAGAGCTGGTAAACATCAGCCATGTCCGCCAGCACCAGCAGGTGAGTGACGGCAGACAGAAGGGCACGAGCGGCACGCACCATGTTTCCCCTCTTCATTGAAGAACAGGGATCCTCTGCAAACTCTCCTGATGCCTGCTTCATGGATTCTCCTGCGGATAACACAAAATCCCATCACATCATAAAGGGCTAAAAAAGGACAAGTTCTGTCTAATAATGTTGACAAGGTTATGAAAATGATCCCTTCCCAGTGTATCACTCAACAGATAACTAAACATCTGAAGATGCAATTACTTTCAAAGCAGGCCTTTGAAATGTTAAAGACCAGAACCTAATTATTGTCTGTTATGTCAATTAACAAAGACAGAATTTAATCACAATGATTATACACACAAGGTCATTTGTGAGCAGGGTACAAAATTAACCAAATGCTCTCCAAATGCATGTCGAAACTAGCTTTGATGAGCAAGTGAAAAAGTATATTTTAACTTTATGATACATAGTTTAGGGTGACCTAAGGACAACAGACCAAACATTGTTAATGTGAGTGTGTGAGGTAATAAAATCAAATACATCAAATTCATACACAATTACAGGTCTTCTAAATAAAACATCTGTGTAAAATTTGATGACAAAAAGTAAAAAACATTTGTGAAAGCTGCTGTTTTACCGACGCAGACAGATGCAGTCTAACCAATGCTGTGAGTGACAAAATGGTAAAAACACTTTTTGCCACAAATGTGGATGGAAAACTACTAAATTATTTGAAATATTGAAAAGGAAAATTACATTTTATTATTAAGTAATGAAAAACTCAATATAGTTTCTTTTCCAAAAAGAAATATTCATGGCCCGTTTTATTTTTCAATTCAATCCCCATTGGCAGGTGTGTCCAAAATGTAATTTTGGCTTCTGTCTGCGAGACAACATGAACACCAGAGCAGTACGTTGAGAAGCTGGCACACATCAATTTCATGCTGTGCTGGAGCTTCAGAATTATAACTTTCTTTGTCCCCCAAACAAGAGAGGCCGCAGAGTTCTTCAGTCATGGCCTGACCACACAGGGCAAAGTAAACAATGAGACCAACAGGGGAAAAACATCAATAATGCACTGCTTCAAACAGTGCTACACAGGGAGCTATGAAACTCAAACCAACAATTCTGCCTGTAAGTCTGATTCAGCCACTCCGCGGCCCTTCATAAGAGCAGAGCCAAGCGCCCAGAAGAACAACCACTAACAGGGCTAATCACTTGGGCAGCTAGCGTACGCGTTCAATGATAAATGCCAGTGGTTAGAAGGTGACGGGTTAATTGCATTAGGATGTCATTTTGTGAAATGTAAGATGGAGAGTAAGGAGCAGGGAGGCGCTGTTCTTTTCCCTGTGAAAGGCAAAGACTCGCTTCATGTTTCTTCACAGCGAGGGCTCTCTGACACACGCTAGCACACAAAAGCAGGATTCTTTAGTGAAGGTCGAGTCTCTGGGATAACACTGACGTCTTATCTGATGTAGCTGCAGAAGCCTGTCATCACTTCACATCCCATTTGGTTCGGGCGCTACTGTTTATTCCTCCTCTTTAAACCTCTTCAGTGCAACAAAGCAGAACATTTTAACAGCTCCTTGGAGAGGAAAAAAACATGATCAATCCTAAAACACCAAAATGAATGAGGCCAGCCAAACAAGCACAAATATTGCATTTGACGCAGTCAGTTGCTTTGTCAACCGAGACGGCAAATAAACTAAAAGCAGCCTCGCGGATCTCTGATTCCACTCAAGCTACTCATAGAAAAGCCTCCAATGAAGAGGCCAAGAGCACAAGTAATGATCAAGTTCATAACTAGCTGAACTGAGACTGACTCAATGAAGAGAAAAAAAAATCAATTTGAGGGGGCAGTATGTGAGAACATTGTGCTTGGGGGTCTCATTCTTTCCTTTGTTGATGTTTGGAATAATGCACACAGCGTTCCCTTTTAACAGGAAATCAGTCCCACAGATGATCTAAAAACAGGATTTTCTTGGTTATTGTGCAAGCAGCAGTTGCCACAGACACCCGCATGGACTGAACAGCTCTCATTGAACTGAAGTTTCAAAACCCTGCTTATTTTTACCCATTCCTTAAAAATAGATCCAGTCCATGACAGACTGCACAAAAACCTACCTGAACTTAAAATTCTTGGACTGTCATTCCCTCCTGAGGGTGCAAATCAATAAGGCCATTTTCACAGGGCCGATACTGATCAGTGCACCCATAATAAACTCACATTTATCACACCTACAGTAGCGTTCACAAGAGGACCACAGAGGCTCATGATGAAATGTTTAAAGTGGACATCTGAGGAAGGCAGAACGAACAACCGGATCCCCTTGGAGAAAAGGCAGATAGCATTATCATTCCCAGCATCCTTCACCTGTCCCATCTGAAGGTGTGAAGAAAGCGATTTCTACAGCTTCAGTAAATAAGACGCATTCCACCCAAGAGACACGATGCTGTTGCATCTATACATGCAGCACATGACTCTGAAGCAAAAAACCGTTAGAAGGAATTCAGTAGGTTTTAAGTGAATTACACAATGATTACATTTGCCTGACACTTTTTCAGCCTGTCTTTCTGAATAGCTGGTAAGCCACAGCTGGGTAACAGGGATCTCTTCAATCTAGGGAAGCTTTAACCTCACTAACTGGTGGCATTACCAGTCGAAACACGCATGGCTGAGCGAAACTGTGTAGCTGACAGTCCCTGGCACCAGCTCGCAACAATGTCTAAATTCCACAGCCAATGACAGCATACCAAAACCAGCGTGACAACCCCCAGCATCACAGCAGTCTGCTGGCCAGAGCCCAACAGATTTTACAGCCCAAACTAAACCAATAAATGCCCAGTTTGAATGTTCAGTCTGAAACTGACAAAGATGTTATTCCAACAAGAGATAAGTGGGTTGAGCCTGTATGTCACATCTCTGAACTGTGAAATGCCAGACTAATTCCAAAGGAGGGGGCAATCTAAGTCAGGAAGCCCACTTCAGATAAGAACATATGATGATGACGCTATAGTTATAGGTTATTTCCATCACCGTGACTGGAAGTAACAGACTCTGTCTGAAAGTATTACACAAGTAAAGAGTTGCCTTACATGCCTCTGACATCACCCTTGACAACTGGCAGACTCCATATCTATATATCTTTATCCACATATATGTGTGTGTGTGTGTGTGTGTGTGTGTATATATGCATATACATATATGTGTGTGTATGTATACAAGTTGTTTTCCCACTTGTTTCCCCGTTTTCTTGGCAACCAAACATAAAAATATCTTGATGGATCACCGCAGGTTTAGGTAAGCTGTTCACTAATGATTGTAACAATCACTATATGGAGCAGAGAGCACAAACATATACCTTGGGTTAGTTAGCAATAGGTGACAATTTTTTCAAAAATCTACTTTGCAATGTCAACCCTGCTAACTGAAGGCCTCCTAACTCATGCTAATATGATAAGGGTAATTGGGTAGTCTCATTCGAGCGGGAGTCACAGAAAAAGTGTGCTAACTAGAGTGTCTGTTTCTGCGTTTCAACAGCAGGCATTTTAATAAAAAAATGTATGGCAAACAAGACAGAGAAATGCATAGTACAATTTTACGGGGTTAAATTAACTCGTATCCTCCAGCCTCTTTCCATAAGGAGGCATGGCAGAGATACCAGTGATGTAATGAGAATTAACAACATGAGATTGAAGAAGGGACAACAGGACAACAGTCTAGAGGGAAGTACACACTCTACTGCGTAATATCTACAACTCGGATAACGCAAGCCAAACCCTTTTAATTCAAATAACCATCCACACATGCAGATAAGCACAGCCAGATAATGAAAACAGGAAATTATACCACTGATTAAAGGCATTATTTAAATAATGATATTCTACAGTTTCTTGTAGTCGTTTCAGAGCTGTTTTTGAAGTCTTATCGTAGTGTTAATACCCCTCTCTTTTGTACCTTGCTTGCGGACATCTTCCACTGCTGCGGTCAGCTCGTCCTTCAGGAACTGGCTCTCTTTAGCAATCTTTTCCCCTTTCTCCAAGAAGTTCTGGGTGGCTGTCTCCACAGAAGCTGCCAGAACATGAGCCTTTTTGGAGCGTCCCTTCTTCTTGTTCGATGGTCCTTTGTTGCTAGAGTTCACAAGTGTGGTGACCTACAAATTATACAAGAGCATTGCTGAAAAATTAGTTACCATTGACAAAGCCAAACAGAGTTTGTCAAATAGAAGACGACTGGATTGTCTTCAAATACAGCATTTGTAGAAAGGAAATGGACAGTTTGCTAACCTGGGTGACCAGCGGCTCTAACAGTCTTTCCACAGCCAGTGTGCGGATCTCCAGGCTCTTGGGATCCCATTTAAAGTTGATGTTCGCAGTATTAATGCTTGTCATGTTTTTCAGAGTTTCTGAGGAGAGAAAACAGCAATCAATGGATTGAGAGGGGCGGCGAGACTGAGACAAATAACATGCCTGGGGCTGTTGTGTCTTTTTATCAATCAAATGTCATATGACGCGTTAGGCTTCAATTTCACTGCCACGGGACAGCCTATCTGTTTTACAGACTTCAATGTATGTAGTTTCTAGCTGTTAACAACATAAGCACTGCTAACCAAAACTAACAGAGAGTAATGCTGTCTGAGTAGCTCTGTGGCACATTTTGCTATTTTCCATTCAAACAGTGACCGCAGCTTTATTGATCAGCCATCCTGCACTGAAGGACAGGGATAATCAAGCTACCCCGAGGGTTTTGCTGTTGTTGCAAGGGCCTGTCAGTACTAGATTGCTGGACTAAATGGACATTGTTTGCTATATAGGTCAGGAAAAGCAGACAAAGTGGGCGAGGCCACTGTTCCATGTCCAACACATTAGGAATAAAACCTTTTAACTGCAAAAAGTTTCTATAGAAATTTAGGACATTCAGCTTTAATAAAATATACTGGCTTTTCCAATGCAACAAAATATAAATTGTTTATATACATTGAGGAAATAAAATGAGAATGTATAATATATTATATACACGTGTATAATACTTATATGCACACACATACATTGAGTACAAGAACCAAAACCTCTATTTAAAAAGTACTTTTTATATACAGTATATTTTAGATTGATGTGTATTTTTTTCCAGACCACTATCATTATTTTACCCTTTACCAAATTTACATTGGTAAATGGTAAAACAAAGTTCCCATCATCATTCTTATGTATCTAGATCGGTTACACACTTCCGTGTTATCACACCGCAGAGCTCACAGGAAGGGCCTGGACTGCTGTTGATCCTTGTTTGCGGTTTAGGCGGAGCCGTCAACTCCCCATGTGAAAAATATCCCCTCAGATACTTCACATCATTTTCATACCAAACTTCATTTTGGACCAATTAAATACTAAAAAATAAAAACGCAATGTTTTCTCTGCCTTTTTGGAATAAACATTATTTTGGTATAAAACCTTCGGCTAATGGCTAACTAGCATTTCCCACTAAACTTTCCAGGATAGTTTCTGTTTAATACTCCTAACGGGTTATCAACTCTTCCGCTTTAATTGCGCATAACGAAAGGCACAAAAAGACCAATAAACTGTTGATCAAGTAAAAAAAAGTCTGTTTCTTTATTTTAACGCATAACATAAATATTACACACATCCCATGAATTTAGGAAACAAGCTAACAATGTAGCCACAAACCCATATTCGGCATTTCTTGATTCATTCAATAAACAGGCACAAATTAAACGGAATAAACCATTTAAGTAAAACCACATGTGCATGTTTCGCTTTAAAAATGAAAACAATGCCTTTTAAACTAACCAGACAAAAGCGAAACTTACTCACCAAACTCCCGAAATTCCAGTTTCAAAATGGAGGTATGAGACTTTAAAATGCTGCAGCAAACTTTTACTTGTGTGATAAAGTTATTCCCTCCCAGCGATTAAACAGAAAACAAAAGGTACCGTCCACTGAAAAAGCCCGTTGGAATGATCAATGAAAGAGTTTGTCAAGTGTTCAGAGTTTTTCCCGTAGGCTTGAATGAGGGATGATGGCGGATCACCAGTAGTCAGTACTATCAGGTGTGTTGTTTAGGGAGTGGCTGTACAACTCGAGGAAAGTTCAGCTGAACGTGTTGTGATTTAACAACTGACCTTTTACCAGCCTGTGAACTAAAACAGAGGAAATCTAAAACAGAGGGAGACGACATGAAATATTTATACTTTTCATATTCCCTAAAAAAAACAATAGTGACCATTTACATGACATTTAATACATGCTTTCCCCTTATACATTGACATTATTTTTAAATACACGCTTGACATACTAGGATAAGTTATGCATCATTTATCTCTTTGTCTGCCTCCCTCAGCAACTATTTTCTTTATGTGTTTAAGTCACTGATTATTAATGATGATATTTCATCTCACTGACATATTCATCTATTCCTATAAATTTATATGTGACAGAGGAAGCAGGAGGAATGCAAGGAGAAAATGAGCAGCTGGTGTGAGATTGTTTTCCTCAGAACTGAGGGCAACGCAAGTGGATCTGACTCATATGGGAAGTTATTGAGATCTGAGTCCTTGGCGAGTTGTAGCATGAATGGTAATAATCGTACAGTTTTAGCAGTTTACACAGAGAGCGTACAGCCTTCCACATTAGACACAACTGCATGATTGTCATTTAATTTATTTTGTATTTTCTAAAAATTTTAAATGGAACTCTGCTGTGGCATATGTTATTGTGTTGTTTATTTTTTTACTGAAATCATAATGAAGTTATATTTTGTGACATATTCATCTTTGTTGCAGAATTCCTCACATTTTCTGTTTGAACGGTGGTCCCCATCGGTCACACAGCACACACACATAAAGACAGACAGAGCTCACAAGAAACTCTGCTGGAAGAGTAATACAGCATCATCAAAATCACACCTTATTCTCTAGTGGAAATGATTATTTATGCATGATATAGTCATACTTACTATATGTCATGCAAAACTATGTTTAATGTGTCTATATCCTTTATGGGGGAGGGGAGGTAAAATGATCTGTGAGAAAATGACATGGACTATGCACTGCTAAGCAATTTTTGTACAAGAGTGGCCTGGAATATGGATGACAAGTGCTTTGTCTTCAAAAGCCTGAATTCCAATGTGAAATATAATGAGCAAATATGCCATATCCAAGAGTTTCTGTTAGAACTTAATGAAGTGCAGGAGCAATAAACAGGTTATTGGATGGGGCCAGATGTATCGGAAAATATAAAATAAAGCATGTGCATCTTACCTATAATGGCCATACAAAAAAGATGACGGTGCATGAAGATGGATCTTTTATTCTCTGCAATATGTTGTTTCTCTTTATGGGGTCATTAAAAAGCATTGAAGTAACTGACAGCTGTGTTCATTTAGCCCTTTGAAATTCATCATTTTTGGAGGTTACGCAAATCACGGTGGTCACAGATCATCACAGATCCTGCAGTGGAAATAAATAAATAACTCTGACAAATCAAGAGGAGGCGAGCAGTCATAATACCAATTAGAGAGAAAAGGAAATTGCTTTAGCGGCAGGGCACAGACAATAATCTAAAATCAGCGGCTAAGAAAGGCAGCGTACATTAACAACAGTGACTTCTTGTTCTGGAGGCACTAGGGAAAGAAAAACTCTACTAAATTAGGTGGCTGGACTAGACATTAATTAAGAACTTCCACAACCTCAGTGATAAAGAACAACGTCAGGTGATGTGAACAGCGTGGCTTTAAAGAGATTTAATGCAGTCTGTACTGATTTAAGCTCTTACAGGCCATTACGGGGTGAGAGTGTTGAAATGTGCTAAAACAGTAATGATCCTGACCCTGAAGTTAACAAGAATGGACAGTTTAGATATGGTGTTTTTGTTTCTCCATTGCATAATATTGCCATATGTGAATTCTATTGCTACAAGCTCAGTTTTAGTTTCAATAAAATGTAGTGAAGCCACTGGATGGACATAACCCAAAGGTCACAGGTCCCTGGGAAAATAATTCTAGCTAAAAATAATGATAATAATACTACATTATTACACTAATTACAGGTTCACTTGCAGTGAGGTGTGCAGTAAATTATTGCCTGCTGAGAGCAAAAGTCTAAATTTATGAGACATTTAGAAACCGTTTGGTGTGCATGTTAATAATTTTGTCTATTTGAAACAACAATTTGCCTATGCAGTTCATGGTAATGTTTGTAAATGTCAACATTCGATTTTTCCATATAAAATCTGTACTGCGGATGGTATAATCTGTATGAAAAATGCCTGAACAACGATACTTACCAATGTTTTTGCACCATTTGTTAGTATAAATAATAAATCATATTATGCAAACGCATAAACACTTGATCTACAGTGCTGTAGGTGTGTTTGGGTGTACATTTGAATATAATGCACAGTATGTGATAAATTATTCCTTGTTGTTATGAACAAATTTACATGTGTGCTATGCTGAATAAATAATAAATTACCTCTATTGTAATTAACTGTGAAACAATACTGTCCTCCACAGGGGTGCTCAGAAAAGTGTTTCAGAGGAAGGGGTGTGTGGGGAGGGGGTTATGTAAAGATGTCTGTGTTGATGATCTCATCACACTTTCCTGAGTCATCCCTGCAGTCTCACATAGATAACTATGAGGTCATCTACGAGAGCCTGTATCACAATGGTGCGGTCATTTTTATGGTCACACCAACTCTGTGCTTGGGTCTGCTTTGTGATTAATAATGTTTACCCAGCTAACTGTCTCAGAACATTAGCTAATGTTCTCTAAAAGTCCTCTCGAAGATATTAAAACATTCTTGCAGTAACATCAGTAGAACATTTTTCAGTGTTATATATCTTAAATATCAAAAACGTTATCCTTAAGTTGTTAGTGGAACATTTAAAAAAAGTTTTTTTCAATTTAAAAAAGTTTGTTTAACGTTCTTCTAACCGACCAGTGACATTAATACAATGTCTAAAAACATAAAAACATAGTTACTAGAACTTTAAAAATAACTTGTTTAACTTTTTTTAACTTAATGGTAATGTTAGATTAACATTCTTACAACCTTAAATTGTGAGCTGGGTTTGCCCACGTTTAGGAGTGCATCACTCACAGCCAGTTCTGAAGGACCTGAAGGAACAAATCAGTACTGGCTTTCATACTAACCAGGGCTCTGAAAAATCTGGCCTTTGTCCCAAACAAACTCAAATATGAATGAAACTCGGGAGTACTGCTGGACAGAGTGCTATGGAATTAATTATTATAATAAAGTGATGCTGTCTGCATGGAGACTTGATGTTAGTCATAATGAGGCCAGTTGTGAACTGATAAACATGGCCCTGGAGATGGAGTATGTTCTGCAAATGGAATGCATGGGTGTTTTGTAGCCAGTTCAATCAAGCCTTAGGGAATGATGTTGACATGTCTTTGCATTATTTAACATCTAACTGACATTTCTGAATCAACATCTGATGTCTAAAGTCTTTGATTGGGGTCTGGTGAGCTCCACCTTGTGGCCCATGCCTATATATAAGCCAGTTTTATTAGGGAAACAAATTGCATGGCTGAGTTAAAGCAACAATTTTGCTTTATGAGTACCTAAATGTTATGAGTACTTACACCTAGAGAAGGAATTGTTAGGCATGGAAGTATCAAGTTTTTAGCATCTTTTCCTGTGAAAAACTGCTCTTTAAACACGGTACTACTACGTTGTTTTGAGCAATTTAAGCTATGACATTTAATATAAGTTGGCTGGTCTGTTCTGGGGTCCATGAGATAAGTGTAATATTTGACATCATTTCTCATGCATGGATAAGGCTCTCAGTCAATGACTTATCAACTGTGGCCTGTTCTTCGCCTCAGGCACTCTCCTCTATTAGGTTCATCTGCCGCACAGCCCTATTTTGTAAAGCCAGCCACCAGGGAGCTGTTCCATTTTACTATAAGGTCCACAAGGGAGCTAGATTGAGAAGTAGGTGAGTGAGAAAATGTAGGAGTTTAAAATACTGTGATGAAACTGAAAATAAACCGCAATCTGAACGTTCTTCCAAAAACCTCCTGAATTTGTCTCTTACAGGTCCCTGGGGTCTAATAGCATTTCCTCTGCTTAGCTTTTTATACCATTCTGCATTGACTTCTGCTTACTGCCTAAGAGCAACTGATATTTAATTGTATTTTGCATTGATTGGCGGGCAGTGATAGACTGGATGCTGGATAAGGATCTTATATGTTGTGTAATGTCCCTCCTGATTTAGGTGGAAGAAGTTAATGAGCTATTCATTTAGGGAGTCACGTGCATTGAGTGTTTTGGCTTGAGTCATATTTCCCATGCTTTTTTTAGACTCACTGCAGAGGGGGTCTGTTAGATAAATGGGCAGTTAATTGTAAATGTTGCTGATAAGAAAGCGTCTTTGATTGATTACAGACAGCATGTTCTTCGGCACAAGCATATACAAAAAAGTGTGTGAGTCAAATAGCGCGCAGAGCAATTAATACGGTGCATTTCGATCGTCAGCAGTAATGAGTGAAGCCTCTTAACAAGCCCACCGTTATAGTGGCTTAAGCGTCGCTGATTCACCGATAATACAAATGAAGTCAGAGTCTCTCATCGACTTATGCATTCACTGAAAGACTGCTTTTAATGCCTCAGATGTTTCTCACTGTCATAAATTTCTGCACATTTCACATTCCATGGTAGGCTGCCACGGAAACTGTCATTCAAAGTATTTTGCTATTTAGAAGTCAAGTTGTTTAGAGAAAAAAAGTCTAAGATTGGAGGCACCAAGAGAGACATTCATTTCCTGTTGAGCTGGGTCAATGCGAGGGTTTCTAACGGACACCCGGTGAGTCAGCGCAGATTAATACAGCCACTGTGAATATATTGAAGATGGAGTTCATTTGGGTTCTCGCTAGCCTGGTGTGGGATCTATTGAGATCTATCAGACCCACTCAACAGGACTTCTGCTTGCTTCACCTATTATTGACTCACACTGCAGAGGTTATTGAACAGGACCAGAGAACACTGTAATTACAATAGCTTGATGTCATATGTATTTCTCATGAGTATCAATACAAAAGCAGGTTTGAAAGAAGCTGCATGATGACAATTATATCCTGGATTCATTATCTGAATAATAGGGCCATTACAAACCTTGTAAACCTTGTAAGTCAGCCCAAGACAAAAGACACTGTAGCTTTAAGATATTTCTCCATTGACAGCCATTAAAAAGTAGCCCTGCATTCTGCCTAAATAAATTTTATTATTTTTATAATGTAGTTACTATTTTCTCTCTCTGCTGTCTTTATTGCCACAGCTCAGAATAGTAGCTAATGAATTAGAGAGTTTTATGGGGCAAATATACCTGAGCATACAAGGAATTTGTTGCCGGTCTGAAGTGTTCCTACAGTGCTGTACTGAACAAGACAATACATAGACTAATACAAACTTGATTACAGTTACACAACATGATTCTAGAAATAGAAAAGTGCATATAGAACAGTTAGTGCAGACAGTAAAACAGCAAATACAAGAACACATAACGACGTATAATAGCTGACATAACTAAGATGACAATAGCACCATAAGTTTGGTGCAAAACATAACCCTCAATGATATAACAGAGCATAGTAGTGACATAATAGTTCAGTTAAGGTGCAGTTAGTACAGCTGTAGACTAATTAGATGGGAAATATATTGCACAAGGAATTGGTTTTGCACATGGGTAAATACAGAAGTGGTAGCATGATGGGATAAAGTCATAATTATGGGACGGTGTTTAAAATCTTTGTGGCTGTTGGAGAAAAGCTATTCTGGTGTCTGACAGCCCTTGTTATGATCAGTCTGTAGAAGAAGGGCTTGGGACTGTGCATGTTCTTGTGGTGCTATCAGCCAATTAGCATTGCAAGTATTTATTCTGAGTGATTTTTCCATCCTTTGTGTGTCTGTGACCTCTAAAGTTCACTAAACCACTGAAAAACAACACATCATGATTAAGATTCCAAACAAGTCTTTGCAGTAAACCACTGGTGACTCCAACCATTTTTTTCCATTGCAGTAGATACTGCCACCCAAAAGAAACTAACAGGATGTTTATTCGCAAGTCACCTAACAAGACATATCTGTCCTGTCACTGAGCTATAGAACATTTGATGCTCTCTTTGTTGAAGAACATAAAACATTAAGATCCAGATTGTTTCCTCCTCAAATGTGCAGTCATCCAAGTTCATTGCACTGATACAGTGTGAATCATGGGTCAGCAGGAACAGCACAATGTCACACCTCTCCCAGACCAGCGTGTGGAGATTCAGTGTTAAATTTCTGCTTCATTACTTTGACGCTCACGCTTTCCGATGAAGGAGCTTCATTTAATGGAGAAGAACACAGGAACTGTGCTTGCAAGTTTGTTTTCGGTTTCTGTAAATATCCCAAATTCACCGACTGTGTGTCGATACATCACACTGGTGCAGAGCAGCATGAAGTTCAGTGAGTCACAGGGGAAATGTGAAGCAGAGCATGAGTGATTGTTTAGATACTAAGAAAGATTTTCACACTTTAAGAAAGGTGATTCTTAAAACCAGACTTCGGGAGCTAAAATAGAAGCAGAAAAAAGATTGAAAAGAGTGAGAAGAGCTAAAGTCAAATGCATCAGAAATATTTTTCTTAATTACTTTGTCTGTCTGAATTCAGTTAAACTATATATAAACATCTTTATGAGAAATTTACTTGAAAATTATATAAATTATACGAGAATATATGCATCTATATACATTTTTCTTGTTATCATAAGCAGCCTTATTATCTTACACAGTTTAGCTTTTAAGCATATTTGTCTTTAAGTATTTTTACATATTTTAACTGAAAACGAGACAAAAACTGATTAACTGAGATTCTTTCACCCAACACATTATTAAAGGATAAAATATATAAATTAAACTGAAAAATACAAATGCCACATAAATGGTAGTTAGCTTGCTGCTATGCAGGGGTTTTCTAGTTAGTTACTACATGCTAAAACTGTTGGGTTATTGTTCAACCAAATGCTGGATTGAGTCTGTTGGGTCATTTTCTAGGTTATTTTTATTGTTGGGGATTGTGCGTTATCTGCATTGAGATATGTCTATGCTTCTGCCCAGCCACAGAGGCATACGCCACAGCAATTTCAACCACACCTGGCACTGCTGTGATGCATGACTCTGCAGATGGATATTATTGGCTGGGTTAGCGGCTGGGTCAATCTCATTGGCAGCTGAAACAATAAACCCCTCCCTGAACTCCAAATATTTCTTGAAATAAAGAATGTATTATGTAAACACAGTAGTTGAGTCTATATTACAAAATTTTGTATGAAAATATTAACCCATGTATGAGGTAAAACAAAAAGCTTGGGTTTACTACGTGGTATTGAAGAACAAATATGTTTTTTGTATAGTACTCATATTAGATAATAGTAGTCCAGCTTTAAAACAGACTGCATGTGGTATATCTTACAGTATTCATTCAGCCAGTATATTAGATAACAAACCATAAAGAGAAAGAAAGTCAAGCCACTCACTGAAACCTATTGACTATTCAAAGAAACTGAGGACACTAAATCAGTTTTATGGTGCAAGCTGATTTCCAAGAGTTGTTCAGGAAACTTTATATTACCAATCAGAGTAACAGTCTGCAGTGCCAAAGTCCAAGAGCAGAGGCTTCTGGGAAATCTCCATCTACAGTGGTTCCATACGGTGACAGCTCAGTGGATTGAGATACAATGGTGAAATACAACCTGAACGGATGGTAATAAACGTCCAGTCATGGCCCCCGCACTACACAGTAAACAATCCATGACTTGTTGACAGTCGGGTATATCTTCAATCATGGTAAAATGACTACCTTAATGTACTGTCAAGTGCAGTTTATCCTGGTTTATTTTACCCTTCAACGCATCCCAATAAGAGGGAACAGATGGTTAATATTGTAAATTCCCAGGCATTTATTGCCAGTAGCAATGCCATGTAACAAGGAAAAAACGGCTGCAGAAGCCATATGATCCATGAGATTTTTTAGTCCAAGAGTCGTGATTCCATTTTCAGACGTTCCTGCGAGATGGGAGAAACTGTCTGTTTTTGACAGTCTCACAAACAGCCTCTGCTCTGCCTTCTGTATAATAAAAACAGCTCTGCCACACTGTTCTCTTATACAGACAGTGTCAACAGCACTGATCACAGACCCATTATTAATTAATTATCTGTAATTATCACATACATATAAAGTGATTGATTAAATGTCTGTAGAAATACTGTTAATTGTTTGGCATTTTCATAAGGCCAAAATCCAAATAGCACAGTGTTGCCTTTTTCTGTGCATCCTCTAATTGACAGAAAAACACAATTTTCCTAGAACAAGTGGCGCCGGTGTAGTTCAGCCTCCATGGTGGTTATTAAATACAATTCAAATAGATAAAAAACATTTTAACCTTCTCACAGAGCACATTGCCATTTCATTCTCTGCCTGCTGCTCGGCAAGACATTGAAATATTTGAAATCTCATTTGCTCTGAACGTTTGATTCACCTGCTTCTTCTCGTTTTGATACAGGGATCAATTTGTCCAATTATGAAGTGAAACTCAAACGACATCCTTTCATGCTTTCATTAAATTTTGCATAATCGCAAACAAAATTACTGTTATTTGCATACAAGCAATTATGGGAAATGAATATAGGAAGGGTTGATTCAAATGACTTCTTTCATGGTATTCATGATAAAATTTATATCTAATTCATAATACACATCAAGTAACACAGGCTGGAACTTTCAGTGACCATTAGGCCACAGTATCTGAGCAGCGTTTAAGCTGCAGTGAGCTCAACAAAGAGCTCTCTTTCTCTAAAAACAAATCACAGATACCTTTTTGCTGTCACATTTCATTTTCTTCCATGTACTTCTTTGTACTGAATCCGTAAATGCTTTTTCTCATATTTTATAAAGCAGAAAAACAAAACAATGGATATGGCTTTAAAAACAGTCTTCATTATTGATGTAGTTCATTACAATGTCCATTTGGCTTGTTTATGTTCCTTCTACTAACTCACGAGTGCAGTAAGGAGACAGAGAGAGATTGAGGTGAGACAAGGGGGCGGTGAGACGTAAGGACACACAATAACAGCTGCTTAGGGCCTTTAACGTTATGTGGATCTCTGGTGCCCTGTTCTTCCAAGAAAAACTGCTCACTATAGCACAAACTCTAGGCCATAGCCCATTCCTCACTGTGATTGCTATGCTTCTTTTGGTAAATATTTCATATACTGTTCGAGGTAATGTGCATGAGGGAAGCGCTGATTTGAAATATTGATGCAAACAGATGTTTAGGTTGCATCCTTCAAAAAGGTGCTCATGCATTCAAAGGGAGCAGCTTGATTAAATCAGTTCCAAAGCCTTTTGCGTGATGTATGGCAAATGTAAACGCAGAGTTTTTCACTTCTGATTGGTCATCTGCCAAGCAGATGTCTTTAGTCAAACTGAAGTGTTTTATCATTGCATATGACTCCAAGTGACTTCAGAAATGTCTCTGTTATGGGACAAAAAGGGGTGACATTCTGATTGTGTAAAGGGACCACAAGGAGGTCTGTTACATGACTTCTGTGAACTTGGCATTTGTTCTACTGGCTTTGTGTTCGGCCTGCAAGCAGCTCTGTAATTGGTTGCTTTTCTGCAGAGAAATATGGGTAACTGTCTTGCAGAAGTCACATCATAAAGTGCAGCAGACTGGCAGCATTTAGCTAGCTGTCCTCCACCAGAGGTATCAGGGCTCTAAATGTCTCAAGATAAAAAAACGAGAGCAGAATACATCAGCAATCCACATCTATATGTCATTCAAACTCAGCGTAATATGCACAGTGACACAGCATAAGGGGCTGCCTGTCAGTTTATCCCTCACTGTGTCTCTATGCTGAAGCACTGCATTTGATTGGCTGACAACATAAAATAGGTCACATATTCCAAGGTTATTGTGCTTTTATCACTCAGAAGTGGTCCGCATATTCATCGGTATAATACACTAAAATGGGCCAGGAAATTATCTGAATTTTCTTAAGGGTCAACATATTTGCCACACAGAGAGAAATTCAAAAGGTTGTTTAGAATGAAAGACTCTAAACAGCCTTGTGCAATTTTTCATTCATGAGTCTTGTCTCTCTGTGTTCCACTAAGATCAGGTGAACTGAGGTTTATGCAGCTTTGGAACGCGTCTCTTTACCAGAACAAACTAGCGTGACATAAATGAACCAATTGAATTGTGGGAAACGTGTCCACTGAGGCTTTAAGGCTGGTGATCCGGTCAGTGCACAGCATGCCAAACTAATTTAAAATTATTTCCATTACCATTGATTTTTGATAACACCTCCTATATACCTCATACTTCAATATCCAAAATGTTTGCAGCTAAAGCGGGGCACACACAATTCTGCATTTTTGGCCTTGATTTGGCTGACAAATTAGAGACAAATTTTGAAAATCCTATAAGATTACTACAATCCTAGGCCAAAATCTGTGGTGTTTGATTGCTGGTTTGACATGTTCACTGAATCAAATTTTTACTTAGATTAAATTCTGGCAGTGTCAGAAGATTTAAGACATGTTCCTGCATTGTGACTTCTCCTACGATGATCGTCAAACCAAGAACCAACAGGAGCACCAACCTGATTACATAATTAGCACAACAACTCCAAACCGTCTCAGRGAAAATTAATGTTTTTCAGGGAAAGGCATGAACAACAATAACGCTATAGATTGTTTTGTGTGCTGCTAGCTACTACCTTAGCGTGAGAATAGACRAGTCTTCTTGCATGCGTCAGTTTTTGACACGTCTTGACTGTTGTACAGTCTGACATAATGACAACTGAAATCCTACAGTGTGACATGGGAATTGTATTCGTACTATCTGACAAGCAACAATTGCAAAGGGTTATTAAAAATTGCACAGTGTATGCCCAGCTTTACTGGATACAATGTGAACAGTAAAAAAGTAAAAATAGAAAATAAAACAATAGTGCATACTTGATTATATTTAAAACCCAGTGAAGTTGCTTGATGAGTGCAATTTTCTTTATTGTGCTAATGTATTTCCTCTGGAAATGGGAGCTATTGGTCTCATCCCTTTTCTTAAAGAGACAGTTGCTTTTAGTTTATTTCACAATAATGAGCCATGATTTGCTGCTTGCCACTGCTAGCCTGTGGCAGGTAGAATTAGGGGGATACATATTTTAATTTCATTAAACAAAGATTTGTATGCCCCTGAGTGCAAGATGAGTCATTCATATTTTGGTCGGTTTTCCCAATAGAGAAAAGACTGTAAATTTTAAATCTGCTGAAAGTTAATTTAGGAGGGCACTATAGCATATAGATCGACAGAAAGACAGCCACAAAACTCCAATTTCTTACAAATAACAAATGAAGTTAAAAAAGGTGCAATCTTAAATCTCTCTCTCTCTTCCATTTGGAGATTGGCTCTCTGTTACAAGAACATTATTGTTTAATATTTATCTACTACAGCAAATGGAACAGTGGACAAGAATACACATACATCAGCAAAGGCAGAGAGGGAAACAGACCTTTCTGTCTACTGCCTCATGAGGCTATTTCACCCTAATCTGTTATCATGTTGTTTTGACCATTATCACTGGGTTCCCTTTTCACCTCTGATTCATCACAGCCGCACATTAAAACTCACTCTAACCCACATAAAACACACACACACACACACAGTCCTCAAGGTCCCTCCATACCATAATGCGTGGTCATAAAATAAAATCATTTTCTTTTCTCACAAGACCATGTGGCCTTGTGAACCACTTCCTTTTCTCCTACACTCTTCCATTTTATAGGCAGGCACAGACCCAGCTAACAGGGAACATTCTCAGAACGCTGGCTAATATTCTTTAAAAATGCTCTCCAAGTTATCAAAATATTTCTGTAATAATGTTATTAGAACTTTTTAATGTTTGTAGTTGAAATATAGTCAAAAATATATATACAATATATAAAAAATATTAGTATATTAATACAATGTCTAAAAAACTGGATGTTTTAAACATTTCTCAAATTATCAAAATAATTTTTTTGTGTTTTTGTTACTTAATGGAAACGTTATAGAAAAATTCTTACAACCTAAAATTGTTAGCTAGGGACAGGGTCCTCCACAAACACTCTGGTTCACTAATGTCCTTTGAGACACACCACTTGTCGTATCTCAGTGTTTTTAAACACTTCGATCATCTTTGTTACTGCTCGCTGGTGCTACCGTGCTGGTGCTACCGTGCTGGTGCTACCGTGCTGGTGCTACCGTGCTGGTGCTACCGTGCTGGTGCTACCGGTTCTGGGTTCCAGCAGATGGAGAAAGCGCTATGTTTCATAAACATCTGCAGAGATGCTTGCCCAAGCTTTGCCATGCTGTTATAACGCTCCATTATTAATCAGCTCTCTGATAATATCTTTCTCCTTATTTTCCTGCCACACGATACCCCCTGCGGCCCTAGTGCCATAATTCACACGGCTTTACGCTTTTCTGACTGTGCCCAGGAGCGCAATGAGCTACCTGCAGATTAAAGGCTTACGAAAGATGTACTTCCCATTCCCATCAGCATTCTACCTCACCATCTTTTTCTGTCTGTTTCTCTTTGAAATCAACACAGTTGATGTTCCCATCGAGTCACACGCCACACACAGATGCTCATATGCAACTTCACGGAGCAAAGCGTGCAATTCTCTGCTTAATGATCCCGTGAAATCAAAATTGGATTTTTGTCTGTTACCCCGAAGGCCATCTATTTGCCAGCGTACTTGCAAAATTGACTTTTTTTTTTTTTTGCAAAAATATACACATTTAACATTCAATGATAAAATACAATGGACCAAAAATACTGATGACTCATCTTCATGAGTATATCCACATTTCTGTCCAATAAAATACCACCTATTTTGGACTAGCAATCGCAAGTAGCAAATAATGGTTCATGGCAATGGGGAAATGTTTTAGTTGTTAGCATGGTCCAGTTAGCTCCGGCTGGTGGATGCTGTAATTTCACCATCTGGACCCAATAAGCATTTCTCTCCTTTGATGGTCATTTAAAAGTAGCCGTGCAAATTCTGACAAACTTTTTTGCAAGCAACATATAACTAACAAATACTTTACAATATTGTCCTAAATGTGATGTAGTGTGTAGTACTTTTTGAAGAAGACTTTAAAAGCATGATGCCTTTGACATTCATTGCTATTTTTCCATGTGATCTTTGACAGTGACAGACAGTGACATGTTTTTGTCAGATATGGTAACCAATACCTGAAATGTGACCTCTGCATTTAACCCATCACAGGTGAGGAGTGAACACACACACACACAGAGCAGTGGGCAGCTATCACTACAGCGCCTGGGGAGCAATCGGGGGTTAGGTGCCTTGCTCCAGGGCACTTCAGTTGCTACCTGCCGGCACTGGATTTGAACCAGCAACCTTTGATTACAAGCCCGACTCACCATCCCGTAGGCCACAACTGCCCCCAATGTTTGGAACATGTCTGTAATGTTGTACATTGTAAGAATAATTATGCATTGTTAAGAACATTTAAGAACATTTTCTCAAAAAGTTTGAAGACAAGCTTTCTCCTGTAACTCTTGTATGGCAAATCAGCCATATGATGTAAACTGGCTATTTCCGCTTTTAATAGAAAATACGTCAACACAGGAAAGATATCTACACACTCTTTGAGCGATTAAATGGATTATTTAACATCTAACATAACTTCACTGAATAGCTTCTCTTTATATCTGCAACATCCTTCTTTAATTCGTCTTTGTATCTAATTGCATTCCCCTGCATTTCTCTTTCATTCTGATCCAATAAATCAAATCCACCGATTTCAATTTCATCTTAAGAGCGTGTGCATCTAGTTAACTTCAATTTCCCTGTTCTCATCACATCTTTCTCACAGTGAGACATCAGGCTTCTAAATTAAATCAGCTTTGAGTAGGCTGAAGCTATTTTTACCACCGTCATGAGACCTCCAGTTAATCTAGAGTAGGATGCTTCTAAATGAGCTATAGGCAATCCATATTTTGCGACGTTACAAAAAGAAACAATAAACACACAATAGACCTATCCTTGCATTCTGCAACATTTTAAAAACGTTCCACTAACAAATTAAGAACAGTATTTTTGATACATATTATATATGACATTAGTGCAAGAACGTTTTTGATAACTTTTAGAGAAAGTTCTGAAAATGATTCTAGCTGGGCTACTGCTGATCTTATACTTTTTTATTGCATGTAAGGCAAAGAAATTCACAAATGTAGACTTTTATTACATATAGTACAAGTGACTCCTGACCGCACAGCGCTGGTCAGTGATAATGAGATAATCTGTCCCCTTGCACAGCGTGAGACTGGATGTGATGCATGAGGAAACTCAGTAGGGAGGTGGGACACCATTATCACATTCATTACGGTGACTTTTACACTCGGCAGACACCTTTACTTCTTCTCTGGCATTTGCGGAAAGAGGCTGGCTTGCAGGGGTCAGCTCTGTACCCTGAGGTAATGGACAAAGTTAGCAGACATTGGGCATTTTTATTCCATGCTTACTATACATACCACTGTTGTGGTGACAGTGTGAGTGAACCTGTACATTTTTGTGTCGCATTGTCACATACCACAAGAGGGGCTTCCCGGTGCTCCTTGTATTAAATTTAAATGTTATTTTACTGTACAATACTGTAAATACAAACTATTTATGAGAAACAATAAAATGTATTATATTAAAAAACATTATATTGATAAAGTAGTCTTAATACTTACATTTAAATACATTTTATAAATGTTTGTTTTACAACTATAAAATCTACAGTCACATTCTATAATAGTCACAGTCACATCCCATTGTTGTTTTGGCAACCACGGCTGCCAGTTTGTTTGTTATGTTTATGTTTTTTGACATTAAATTAATGCAGAAATTATTCACTTTGTCAATTAATCAACTTAAAATTAATATAATTATTAATATAATTATTAATCATGAAATCTCATTCAAAAATTCATACTAATTAAAAAATATATAATTATTAATCATGAAATCCCATTCAAAAATTCATACTAATTAAAAAATCTATAATTATTAATCATGAAATCCCATTCAAAAATTCATACTAATTAAAAAAAATATTATTATTAATCATGAAATCCCATTCAAAAATTCATGTCTGAAATCAGCAACAATTAGTGTTAAAACAACCTGCTTGAGACAGCAGCCCATTTATATTGCAGAAATGATGGTGCTTTGCTGGGCACGAAAAAAAAAAGCCTCTGCCCTCTTTCCCATCTAACAACACTGTCTCTCAAATCACTGCAAAACATCAGCTCTCTGTTTGAACAGAGAAAATGAACCCTCCCTCCTTCATACTCTGATAGCTTGTGTAAATATACAGAGAGACGCATGCAGTGCAAAGAGGGGAATAGAAATGTCACGTTACATTTGGTTAAACAGGCTTATAGTGATTTGAATGACAGAAACAAAAGATAAAATAGGAGTGCAATGGGCAATGGGTTAATTGTATTTCTGTTACACAAATGGAGTCCATGGAAACTACAAGCAAAGATCAGGTTTTATGTTAATTGAATTAAAACACAGAAAAATAAAAAATTGCCAGCAATTTGTATCATTTGATTTTGTTTTTTTTTAATCCTTTAAAGATTTTAACACTTGTTGGATTTGGCGCAGTAGCTCAGAAAGTCCTCTAGGTGGCAATTTAACACAGGGTTGATGTCACTGCTATAGAAAGATTGGTGGCTTTACCATTTACCCTGGATGAGGAAAATATCTTTATGTAAAACAAATTTCCCATACAAAACTATTTTTTCGCACCCTTTAGCTCTAGCACCCTGAACAACACCATACAATACAGTCATCTAAACTCTAGTTTTACTGTGACCACTAGAAACTTTTAAAGAATTATCTCTCTCCTTCAGTTCATACGTTTTTGATTGTGTCTGTACTTAAAAAGTCTCAAAAAGTCCCTCCACACATTACAAAGAAACCAAACCAAACGCCTGGAGAAGTTTACTGCTGCCTAACTTCTGTGACTATACAAATTATTCTCTTTCACTTTATCCTTTGCCAAGACAGTAACATGAACCATGTCTAAGTACAGAATACGCGGTCAGCCATGAAAATACTAGTGCCTGCCAAATCCAGCAGATTTCTCAGATAACTTCCATTTCATTTCATTTGCTTGGAAGGCTTTGAAGGCACAATGAACTGACGCTGGATTAGACCTGATAAAGCTGTATAAAGTTTTGAAGTTAATTTGTGAACAGGCTAATAGGACAATGCTCATTTAAAAGTTGGAGGCAGAAGATATATCAACCATGCGTGACAAACGCTCAGATAAAAGCAATGCTCACTCTTATTAAACAAATAACGAGTCTCTCATGAGCTTCCTTCTGTGCATTAAGTATAAAACTAACCATATGTTAGTGATAATTAACGTGCACAACACAGTGCACAGCAATTTAAATGAAACACTACATTTCTGCCAAAAAGCTTTATGTTTGCAGAAGAAAAGCTCTGTGTTTAGTTTTAATTCAAAGCATACAGGTTTTAAGCAGCCAATTCTGTTACCAAAAGCCACAAAATAAGAAATGCATCATCAATTTTGTTTCCAAGTTACCTTGCCCCCAAACTCAGTAAACAATATCTTGTATCTGCAATTTCACGGTCGGCAGAAATCCTGACCACAGCGAGAAATTAATGACACAGTGTAGCATGACTTTGCACACATATTACATCCCTCAGCTGAGTCAGGGTCACTTGCTACAAAAAGGTGATTTTACACCTGTGCAGTGTGCCAGTAAATGTATATATAAATTAAGACAGCCTGCACATTTTATTTGACTCAAGTGGAATATGTGTGTGTGTTGGGTGGGGGTTAACCATATATTTGGTTTATGTGCATTGATCTATTAATGCACTTAAGTTGTGGAATCTGTAAGCATATTTTCACTCCTAGGCACAAATGACATTATATGTCAATAAATAGTGGTGTCTAAACTGGAGTGTGGGAGGTGATAACATGTATGCAAGTGCTTTCTTATAATTATTAATACTAAATTAATATTCAGACCAAGTTAATGTATTTCTCACAGGCTAGAAACTAATGTATACACACGCTAGAGTGCAAGCACACATCATATATTTAATATTGTACAATATATGCTATATTAATATAGTATAGTTTGTGTGAATGTAGTCTATGTACATCCAGAAATTTTGTGTATTCATTGTATCAGTTTCTGTTACTAAAAAGGTGAAATATATGAAAGTGAAATGAATACTACAAAACATCACACAATTCAGAAATAGGTAATACTATAACTTGTTTTCTTAGAGAAAATTAAATCACTTCCTTCCTAGTTCTTTGATGTCATCAGAGAACTAGCTTCTGTTACAAACAATGTTATAAACACAGACACAGAATGATAAATAACATAGGGAAAATGTTTAACCTGACTACCATTTACAACAATATTCAGTGAATGTAAATTAAAACCAATGTATTTAGGATCATGTCTTTTTGATGATTTTATTTCAGCTACATACCGATTAGATTCTGATAATGCTGTTTTTGTATTGTATATTTTTTTAAGTAAATCTGCATAGTCTTTGACTTACAATATATAGAATAATATTTTTTACCACCAAGCTAAAATAACCATTTCAAATGGTTCACACTGTAGACTGCACATATATCACCGTCACTGTACTGTACACTATTACACTATTATCTTTCAGTTCCCATGCTAATATTTTTAGTAGCATGAGTGTACAATAGCATGACCTTAATGTACTGACATGTAGCTCAAAGGCTTGCTAGATGCACCAGAACTATAAAAAAAAACATTATGTGAGCATTGCAAGGTTAAAGGTTTCTGCAAGTGGTATGCTCACATGCGTCCATAAATGTAAGTCTTCACACAGCTAACAATTTTATGTTGTTGAACATTGTTTTATTAAGTAACAAAAATATGAAAAGTGTTATTTTAAAAGTTCTAGGATGTCCAGTTTTTTGGTGTTTAACAAATTTAACATTTGTGCTTGGTTATAAGAACGTTATTCAAACTTTTTTACATTTCTGTAACATTTTTAAAATGTTCTTGAGGATTTTGATATGATATATAGTGTTATCAGCATTCAACTAACAATAATGCAAGAAATTTTCTGACAACTTAGAACTTTTAGGGAATGTTAGCCAACATTCTGAGAATGTTTTATGTAAGCTGGGCAGTGAATAAATTGTTCCATTTGAAAAAGCTGTCAGAAACTGCATTCATTTAGCGATAATTACAATTTTGCAGGCGCCAAATATCATCTTAGTGTCATTTAGATGTCAGCAGTTATGTCTGCAGCACAGTGACTGTTCAGTGTTTTCTCATGCTTATCTCCCCTGTTGTGTAAACACCTGTTTTGAATGAAATAAGCAAATCTTTCCACTGCATGCAAGCACTTCGCACAAACAAATAAATCATTTTAAGAGATCAGCTGGTAAACAAACAGTTAGGGCTGTATTTCAACATTTTGATTTGTTTCTGAAGCTCTGGATGATTTTCAAAATTGCCTCAGAATTTTTAAGTAGAGGTGACAGCGTGACACAGTATTAAACGCTGCTGTAACACCAGAATTGCTAATGTATGGTGTTTGGGATGCTAGCTTCAACTTGTCCTCAACCCGGTTCCTTAACCACAGAAACTGGCCTGTCTTAGCTGTACTAAATTAGTTGGCCACTTTAACCAGCAAAAACCTGAAGAAGTGCATCCGGGCGGTGGTAGTTTAATGGTTTAAGATCTGGGCTTGTAACTGGAAGATTGTAAGTTCAGACCCTCTAAGGGATGATTCATAAACTATCATCAATGTGCCCTTAAGGAAGACACTCAGCCCTGTGATAGAGAGCAATAGCAAGGATTCAGAAGTAAAAAGCCCATTCATTTTCTCCATTGAAAAATGGATTTTTAGTAATAACTTATAAACCTTTCAAGACAGACCAATTGTGACCTTAGAAGTTGTTAACTAATGGTATACTGTATGTGTCTGAAGAGCACAGATGTCAATGTAATTTCAACTTTCAACATTTTTTTAAAATCACGCTTAATTGCTCAGTTCCTGGGTTAAGCATTAAACTCTGTAATGCAAACGAGAGTTTTTTTTAGATTTTAAAAAAAAAGAATTTTTTTTGCTTTAAATCAAAAGTAATGCTGTGAATCATCTCAAATGGTCTAATCTGGAAAGTTAAAAAAAAATAATGGAACTGACTGGTTCATAAACCTAACCAGCAAAACCACCTTAATCGATCAGATTTACCAAAATCTGTGATGTAATAGATAAATTACCACACCAAAGATCAGTCTGTAAAATTCTGGCTAAACTAAACTAAACTTTTTGCAGGAAAGATTGTGTGTGCATGTGTGTACACGTGTGTGCGTGTGTGTGCATGCAAGGTGATCAGGTTCAGAGATTTTGCTCTGCATTGCATTTTTCTCATAAGCTTTAATGTAAAGCACAAATCCTGTCAAATCGCATTATTTAATTTTCCATCAGTAATAGCACGATTAGATTGATTAAACTTCGCAAGAGCCTTTGAAACAACAGACCAAGCAATTGAATCAATACAATTAAATAATTTTGCCCAGACTCACTTTATATTCCCTGCACCCCTTTTGACATTTTGATGAGTGGCTATAAAATCACAACTTCCTCTCTTTTCAGGGCAAAAAATATCAGACACCAAACCTTTACATACAGTAGAAGCCCACAGAGGGACTGAGGGGTGGAATTACATAGTCAATATCTCTTTTTTGTATAATGTCTGTTGAACCCGATTGTGTCAGAATAATTCCTGTGAAGCCAACAGGAGGGTCTGTGATATTAGGATAGCGTTATCTGTTAGCAATCTCATCTCAAAAGCAGTTTTTCAGATGTCGCATGACCCTCTGGAAGAGTACAGTATACTGCCTTCAACACATCTACGCCCTCTGCTGGCTATGTTTTCGCTCATAATGGCTGTGTCTCAAACCAAATGATGTCTACCAAGACAGTCTTTTTGGGCATTATAGTGTCCTATAATTTGAAGAAAACACGAGTTTGGATGTCACATAGAAGCGCAGGATTGAAACAGAGATTCCTATCTTTGATCGCCAAACATGTTCAGTAAAAAGACATCATATAATCTTAGTAGACATGTGACCACAGGGAGTAAAAAAACTGTTTCATCTGTTCTTTTCCTCCCTTTGGACCATTAATCTAAATGTCATGTCTATTTTTTCTTCCTTTATCATTTTGTTTTTGAGGTATATTATGAAATTTACTGCACTGTAAATTTTATCAACTCAACGTTACATTGTCGTGATATAATCATTTGGGTAATATGCATTGCCATTAAACACGTCACATAAATTAAAATGCATGACGCACAATATTGTAATTGCCTTTGAGATAAAGGGTTGTATCAAAAACAAAATGGACTGCATGGGGCTTTCAGTTCTCTGGGATTAAAAACTAAAGCAATCTGCTTATGCTGATTGCTATGAATGAGGGCATGCATTAATAACATGAATGAATCCACATGTATCAACAGTCGCAAATTACATCCCATAATCAAGCGACTTGGAAAAGAGAGGCACAAACCAACTGTGAAGTAATGAGACGCACCAAATTGCCAGTTGTGCTGGAGATTTTGATGAGTTTTTCATAATTACACTGCAGCTTGAGCAAAAGCTTTAACTTTCTCCTGCAAATAATAAAGCGTGTGGTGTTTAGCACTTATTCCCCAAAGCGTTCTGTGTACCTTAGGGGGTGCTTAAGCAGGTTCTAGTTGATACTTGGAAGGATTTCAATTTTGTTTTGTTAAACCTATAAACAGAAATAGATTAAATCTCCTCGTTTTAGGGCCATTGTCTTTTCTAAAACACTATAAAAATATGGTAAATAAAGTT
>JAZGTK010000805.1:0-51912 GCA_036877625.1 Ambastaia sidthimunki
GCATTGGTGCTAATAATGATGATTGCAGTACTGTAGGATCTGTGTGTGCTGCTGCATGTATAGAAATGTTACACCACAACAACAAGATCTAATGCAGCTGTGTGCCTGTAAAATATTGTACGCGCAGCAAAATGCAGAATATTCATCCCAGGCTCTCCGCCAGCTCCACAAACATGCTACAGCTCTCTGCTAAAATGATTATGCGCTCCACCAGTCATTGGTAAAATCATAAAAGCAGAACATAACTGTAATCGTTACTGCATAATGTTAAATCCAATCCTGTCGCATATAGCTATTTACTGCGCTGATCTTTGGTGTCTTTTAAAAAAGAATTGCGACGGCCAGCATGTCTCCGTTAAAGGCCCCTACGGGACCATAAGCCCAGAATGTGGTTACCGTCGCATTGTCTGCTAATTGCTGTTGTTCTGTTGCCGTGCTGCCGTGCATTAAAGCGCCTCTCACGTGCGGTGTGGAATCAACCTATATCTTGTTCTGAGCAGTGGATGCACGCACACACACACACACGTGGAACCGGCTGGGTAATGAGGGGACGCAGTTGTCGTTAATGAGGCTGATTGAATTCGGAACACATGCAGCATTAATGATGGGTCAGAGAGGGTATCCCAGCATCCTCTACTCCTGCGGGCATGAGGGCAGAGCAAGAGAGGGGAGCACGTGACTGTTGCCAATTTGTAATTTTCTCTCACAGACGCCCGGCACAAACACACACTCACTCATCAGGTCCTGCTTAAACCTGATCATTAAAACCACTGACAGAACAAGGTCAGAGATGGACCCTTTGAAAACAAAGAGTTTGTAGAGTGAGGACAAATAGAGACAAGGCATTATAATGAGAAAATACACAGCTCTCTGAAATACATGATTTTAAAATTAATCAATCGTAGCATTGCATGGTAAAATGTTTTTGTATAATGACCATTAAACTAGTTTCGACCACTGTGCTAGTTTCATGTTTATCGTAACACTCTACGGTCTCTGTATTCTGACATAATACAATAATTTCACCTCTAATCAACATTGATTATCCATTTATTTACTTATTTGGTAATTAGCCGTACAAATCTACAGTCAGCCGAGCATGATTGCAAAATAAACCCTTTTAGATTTATACTAATCACTTTGTTGGGGATTCCAGTAGAAAAGAAATATCATCCCTTTAAAATCTGAGTTGTTTCTCGTAGACAGAGATAAATAGAGAATGAATGAAGAATCTGAGTGGAGTCTTTTAAGAAAGACCCAGTAATATCAAACGCATCTCCTCTGGAGTTTCACAAGAGATCAATTTGTCAGCAATTTTGTCTCAAGTTTCCCAAGGCACCAAACTCTGCAATCCGATATTCCAATATAAACCCTTCAATATAAATTTTTCCCAGATCAATTTATTTGAATTGCGCCATCCAACATTCATTTTATAGTGTTATGCTTTTACCATGTCAAAAATGGTCTCCAAGCAATTTTCAGAGAGAAAAATCTGAGACAAAGTTGATTCTTAAGTGAAATGAAACTGAAATTTCCAGTAAATCACCTGAGCTATGAAAGAGCAACCTCAGAGCCGTAACAGTTTTCTCAGGGTTATGCTGTGATTATGGCCAGCTCACTGTACAATAACACTTAGCATCCCTACATAGTGTAAGACAAAATAAAAAGGTGTAATCTATATAACTGTAAAATAAAGAAGATAAAAGAAAAACAGAACAGATAATACAAAAGGGCATTGTCTAACCCATTATGTTATCTCTGTCTTTCTCTCTTCAGTTTGGTAATTAAGTAGTTTGATCTTTTATCTGATTAGTTGTTTTGCTCAAACTCATTGAAGCCTGTGGCGGGTGGGGAAGGAGGGTACAGGAAGTGGGGTGCGTCTGTTACCATCTACAGACCTGCAGCTGACCAAACTCCTTTTGATTATAAGACTTTCACATCTTCTCCTTCACTCATGAAATGGCTCACGGCCTGTCGTTGTCCGAAGACACACACACATCATTCAACACACACTAACACAAGCTGTCGGCCTCCCACTCGTTCACACACTCCCACTTCCAACATCATCAGTCACACTTACAGTACGCATGCAGTCTGACCAAAACAACATTCACACTTTCTTCCACGAAAAACACACACACACCAGATAACATGCATGCCAGCTGCAGGCGCTTTCACAAAGAAGACCAATCAGCATATAACGTCAAAGCTGAGACTTTCTGAAATCCTGGGACTTTCTTTACAAAATCCTGAGACTATTTATAAAAGCGTGAGACTCTATCTGAAAGTCTGAGACACTCTCAAAAAGCCTGAGACTCACTTTGAAAATCTGAGACTGTCTTTGAAAATCTGAGATTCTCTCTGAAGTCCTGAGACCAGCAACCAGAGGCTTTAGGGCAGGACTGAAACCTTGAGAGGATTTGTGTAGCGCCTCTTACCGCAGGCCAGTTGGTGAGGCACCTACTGCCCTATTTCTGTGGCTATAAAAGATCCCTGCCCACTACTCTAGGGGACGAAAGCACGCTGCCATGTTTTGACTAGCGTCATCTGATCTTATACAAAACTAAATTGATCATATGCTAAAGCTAGCAGTGTTGTTGTTAAGCAGTATGCTCTGTGCAATGGTCTTTACTTTCAGAGAAGTTTTGGATTTGCAGTGGAGTGCTGAAGTTCTCAAAAATGTTCCTGCAGTAAAGTTAGTAGAACTTTTAGTATAACATTATATATATCATATATCAAAATGTATCTATATTCTTATGTTGTCAGTGGAATGTTTTTAAAATGTTACAGAAATGTTAATACAATGTCTAAAATTTTTTATTTTTGAATGTTCCAAAAACATTCAACATTAACATTTTAATGTTTTTGTTACTTAATGGAAACATTAGGAAAATGTTCTTACAACCTAAAATTAGTTGGGTGGTCACTTACTGGAATTGTTGACGTGATACAGAGATAGTGGCAGGATGTTGGAAGTTTCCTTCCTACTTCTCTGGCCACCGACATGCAAAGAGATTTTATTTAATTTTCATTAAAGGAGACATCAAGAGTGATGGAAGAAAAGAGGAAAAACCTTGAGTGTGACACCGGAAAGATGTGTTTATGTTGAGGGGTGGAGATATTTCCTCTTTTGCATCTGTGGTTCACTCATCAACTTTACAGACCACATTGATCTGTCGTGACCCACCATTGCCTTGACATCTGCTGTCTCTTGGGGGTCAACAGGCTGTGGATGAGGAACATGGGGATCAGACGTTAGTTCCAGAGAAGATCTAATTATTGACAGGAAGACGAGAGGAAGTCTATGCAGGCAGGCAACAGATTGTAAGGACATGGGAAACTCTTTAGACTCACAAAGCTGCTCATGACTCAACCTTTGCCCTTTTTCCGGACATCCAGAAAAAACACAGTTGTATGATTTCTTAAAGGAGATAATTTCAAAACACAGATAAGACTTTTTGGCAAAAGGCTGATCATTTATTATTTGACTGTGTACATTTAACATAAAATTTATGATTATATATAAATAAGCAGCTACTAGCTAACATTTTATTCTATTTTAGGTTTGTAAGAATGTTTCCCTAATGTTTCAAATACGTAAAAAAAAATTTTTTAATGTTTAAAACATTTAGTTTTTAGATGCTGTATAAATGCTATTGTTTTGATTCTAAGAATTCAAGCTTTTTTAAATTTTTATGTATAATTTTTATAATTTTTTATATGTATGATATGTAAGATTAAAGTTTTATTAATATTAATATAACTTTTAGAGAACATTAGCCTGTGTTCTGAGAACATTACCTGGTAGCTGAGCTGTGTTGCTTTATCTGCATTAAGAGCAATGCTATATCTTCTGCTTGGTGAAGAACACAAAGAGATCTAGTTTTTACAATGTAAATAACCAAACAGTAAAAGCAGTCCCCGTGAAATGATTGTAAATGGTCTACTGACGCCGGTGTGCAGGCTAACTGAGCACGCAGGCTAACTGAGCACGCTTCACCCGATTGGCACGTGATAAGTGAGTTTCACTCACTGCTCCTGGTGGCTTTATGGTTGTTTTCGAGACACTGAACACAAGGTCTTTGAGGGCCCCTCTGCTCTGTTGCTGCAGGAGCTTCTAATCCATCTGCAGTTCAAGCATGATCATATGAAGCCCTCTCAGCTAACAGCCAGAACTCTGTCAGCGAGGGCCACTGAAGGCCTTTCTGGAGATAAAGGCAACGTTACAGTTAGAGCTCTGATAGCTAGCTGATAAAATCTGACACATACACCAAGTGCAGAGCAACAAAAAGGAAACACAATAACTTTGACTGCATTTTGATAAAATACTTTCTTACTAATTTTGTTTTGGAAATGTGAAAGCCATATGCTCATCTCTCTCTCTCTCTCTCTCTCTCTCTCTCTCTCTCTAATGTTGTAATATTTGTATTTTGTATGTATCATTTTTCCCATATAACAATCACAAATTGTTTTCAATACTAAAAATATTTTTTATTAATAACAGACTTGGCTTTTTGTTTTATCTGATAATCAGTTAAATCTCGTCCACTTGTTGCAGCGTTCTGACTTATATCGAAGTCGAGAGGAGGAATTTGAGTTTGCATCGATCCAATAAAAAACTGGCATGCAAGTGGAGATGCGAGTCATGGAATTGCTATATTGCGGCCCCTCTTTTACGGACCAGTCATTTGCAGCAAATCGCCACAATCTCTCACTTCTGTTATCTGTCTCTCTTTCTGTCTCTCTCTTTTTCATGCTAATGAAAAAAGAAAAACAGAAATCAATGGCTGCGAGATTGCTCCCGCACGGGTCCGCATCTCCATTCATTGATGGTGAGAGGTCGCCCCTCCAAACTTGCTTATCGTCCTGAGCATTTAAATTCACACAACCTTTCAGCTGAATGATAAAACGCAGCAGAGTCAGAGAACGGTTTTTATATTGTTATCTGCACCGCTAAACAGTATTTGACATTTGACGCACATTTAAAAGTCAATGGGTTTGCTCTCAAATCAGCAAATATTATCAAGGCCCTAATTTCCCTTTTTAATGGAGAGAAACAGGTGTGACTTGATGATTAGGGCGAACGTGTGAAAATGGCTACTGCTAAACAGACAGGACCGCTGTGGGTTTTTTTCCCTTGAAACCTCGCGTCGGGCATCATCATAATACATTCCTGAGAACGCAACCTCATATTACAATTACGAACGCATCCCTCGCTGTCTGTGACTGTCAAAAACAAGCCTTTCTCCATGTGTGACGTGTTTCTTATAAACGGACGCAAGTTTTGTTGACGCTGCCGTGCTCTGACAAGCGTCCCCGATTTTGCTGGTAGTCTGCCAAAATGCATTTATTGTGGTACCTTTTGAAAGATTGTACAATCTGTCATTAAATCGTCACCACTGTGTTTGCCTCTCCGTAAACCGTTTCAGCTCCGCGGGGATCGTGACGGGAGGCTCTGGGGAGGTGTCGCCCGTCTCATAATCACTTTTGTTTATGTTTTGTTGTTTTCTTTATCTCCCTTGACAGGAGCCACCGAGAACATCTGGATCCTCAGCACCCCCTCGTCCAATTAGAATCCTCGCTCCTCGTCCAATCAGCACCTGTGGGGTGAAATAAAACAGGGCTGGAGACATGGGCTGTGCCAAAGTGTTTCTCGTGATGTTCGTGATCGGATTTGAAAAGGGGATTTGCGTCAACTGGAACCCCGTCCCACGCAAGACTGTTAAATATAATGGTGAGTATCTAATGACCACATAGAAATGCAACCGGTTCCTCCCAGTGGTGATTTCACAGCACACAAGCACACTTGTGCGTCCCCTTTCCCACACTCGTTTTAAAGCGCTTCTTTCCTTTATTCTCCCACATCTTTCTTCCTTTCTTCATTCAGCTCCTCCTTTCATTCTCCGTGCAGATTTGCGGATAAGAGGTGTGATGCTGCTTTGAATTGGTGCTGATATCGCATTACTGCAGCGTTTTACAGTGTTTTAGAAAAGTGTTCGTGTCTGTCACTTCATTTGTTTGTGCTTTCCATTTATCAGTTTTTTTGCCGTTGCTCTACTTCTCTTTTCCTGCTTTCAACCAAATCACAGCTGTGAATCAACCAAACAGTTAAAGTAAACACTTAGCAGTAGGCATGATTTTATATGTAAACACATGAGCTGATAGCATCTCCAGGAGTTGAGAGTTGGGGTTGGGAACGAACAGCCTTAAACATCAAATAAAAACCCTATGAAAGCAAAATTGGACTTTTGTGGCTTTCAGTACATGTGTTAGCTAGTGAGGCTATCTACCCAGCTAACAGGGGACGTTCTCATAATGTTAGTTAACATTCTCTAAAAGTTATCCGAAATGTTGTTGCAGTAATTTTAGTAGAACTCATTTACTGTTATATCAAATATATATCAAAAGTGTTATTGTTAAGTTGTTAGTGGAAGGTTTAAAAACGTTGCAGAATTGAAAAATGTTGATTCTTTTTTAACATTCTTATAACCAAGCAATAATGTTAGGAAAACCTCTAAAAAAACTGGATGTTTTAAACATTCTCAGAACTTTTAAAATAACATTTTTAACATTTTTGTTACTTAATGTTTTTAAAATGTTCTTAAAACCCAAAGTGGCTGGATATAAGGTAGTGTACTCCTAAACAAACTTTACTCATAGTGCAGGTAAACACATTTAAAATGTACACTCTCTCTCTCCATTGGGAATACTGTACTTCTAAACAGCTTTACTTTTGGCAGATATACTGTACACATTTAAAATATACAGTCATTCTCTGTTGGGAATATGGTACTCTAAACAAACTGCTTCTAGCAGGTACACACATTTTAAATGTACCATCTGTTTCTATTTCAAATACAGAAAATAGAGATGATGATTAAAATGTTTTCTAAAATGAAAATGTCTGAACCTCTGACCTCTGCAAGTAGCATGTCTGTGAAAACTAAAGGCTATTGGCTATTTACAAAGGGCTTTTTGATATGTCCCACACCAACTTCCTGTTTCAACAGGAAATGCGTCAGCACAGCAAAAAAAACGTGTAGAGTTGGTTCACAGTGAGTTTAAATAGACAGGAAATGGCTGAAGATGAGAGCAAGAGAGAGAAAGAGGGAAAGAAGGACAGAGAGAGAAGATGAGAGATGACAAAAAAAGAAGAAAAGTATACAGTGGGTGTTAAGCTACTGTTTCAGGTCATGTGTGACTTTGTAAGGGCCTAAACTACACAAACAGCAGTTGTGTGCCCCACACACACACTTTTGGGTGAGGATGAAAGACGTAAAACCAGGCAAAGCATTGGAGTGCACTTTAATGTTTGTGTGTGTGCGTTCAGAGTGCTTAGACTGGCAGTCTGAGGGATTTAAAGCTCCAGTAGTGTGCGAGTGTGTATGTGTGGGTTGGAGGTGGGGAGTTGGATCACAACTAAGATAATATTTGCCCACTACTTTCCAACCCCAACCCCCACGAAGACTCCGCCTCCACAATTATCCCCGACTTAAAGACGCTGGGGCTTTGCAAGTTACACAAACACGTGTCTCTCTGTCTTTCTCAAAATTAAGTGTCTTTTTGTTTCCATTCTGTCTCTATATATCATCAAAGAGCTGCGTTATTGCGGCTACCATTAAACTGTTGTTTTCACGCTTGTAGCAGGCCCTCCCGCTCGCCCTGTGGCCCACTAAAAACAGCTTTGAGAGTTCAAAGTGGAGTCAGAGGACACGCCCTATCTACGCCCCACCCCGTAACTTTCCACAGCCTGGAGCCCACCAGCTCCACAACTGGCAGCCCGGCAAAGTGTCATAACGTGGTCAGAAAAAGACAGAGAGCAAGTCTGACAGAAAATTAAAGGCAAATCAGACCAGAGGAAACACACGCTGACTTAGAGGAATAGCATGAATGCACGACGTCCAGCAAACTGAGGATGGCAAAGCTACAGAGAGACAGAGAAAGAGAGAAATACTGCCTGGCCAGCAACTCTCTCTACCCTCCAATTACTATAATAACGGCCTCCACTGCAAAGGACCGGCCCACTGAGTGCGTGTGTGTGTGTTTATGTAAGAGAACCGAGTCCTTTCCAATCACCTATCAGTGCAGAACCCCTCCCCACACACAGATAACACACACACAAGCTTGGATATAAACAGACTCTGTGATTTATACTCTAAAGCAGATGTCCTCTCCTGTGCTTGTGGGTCTCATCGTCTGTAAAACCGTGTTTCTTTTCCATTCAATAAATCTGTCTCCCGTACCCTTTGTAGACCTGTACGTTCCAGAAGGAGGCTGTTTGTTAAAGGGGATGGGAAAAAAAAGAAAGTCTTTCTATTTTTTCTACGCCTGCCACTTTCATGAAAAGGTCATGCTCGGTACAAGCTGTGAGCTCAATTCTAGACTGCAGCCTCACCCCCATACGTTGTCAAACGCCGGCCTATTTTCAACAATCTTTCTCACATCTCTCCCTTCTATTGTCATTCTGTCTTTTCCACTTTCTCTTTTTCCTTTTCTCTCGATCTTGCATTTTTCCCATTTTTTACCTCGCTCTTTCACTGCGATACAGTTTCTGTCATTTTCTCGTTTCCTTCGTTCACTCTGCGCAGCCTCGTTGGCCCTGAGGAAAATTCTATTGCTTGTATGTTGTTCTATCAAAGCTTAGCAGGCTTACAGTCAACAGGAAATCAAAATGTTTACTCTACTTGCTTTCTTAAAGGAATAGCTCAACCAAATGGTTTTACTTTGTGTTGTTGCCCTCTAACCTTTTTCAATGATACACTAATGTTTAACAAAATATCAGAGTTCTCTATTATATAATAATAATATCAACAGAATAAAAATAAGAAAATTAACATCATAAGGGTTTTCTGAAGCCACATGACAGCTTTGTGTGAAGAACAGACTGAAACCTTGTTATCCACTGAGCAATATGATTGACAGCCATTGACAGTCAGCAGTTGCTGTAATTGTATGGAAATAACAGCTTGGACATTGTCCTATTAATAACACCTTCTATGTTCCAGACTGACAAACATCATTTTTAAAGATGTGAGCATGAGTAAATGATGACATTATTAACCCATCCTGGTCATATTTGCAAGATTCATCAGTGCACAAGTATTAAAAGAAACAAATCTGGTCTTTGTAATATTACCCTTATGTTCTCAGTGGACAGGAAAACACACTTCTCATGATCCAGTCAGTTCTCGATGGATAACATCAAGTCCAGTTTCACGTATTGTGGTTGAATTTCCCATTTTATTCACAGAAAATTATTCCAGAAAAGAAACTGACTTTAAGTAAGCAAATTGCTTTTAATGATCGATCGTAATTATAAAACAATTTAATCACAATTTGATGACAGTGATACATTAATGGATCTTGCTTTTAACGATTCAGCAGCCCCCCCCTTCATCACTTTACTGGTGTTTGTGAGTTTTTGTGTCGTTGTTGTGGTATCTGTTTTGACCATTTCCTGTGCTGAGCTGTGTTGTTCCTCTCTTCCCCTCCCAAAGCAGCACCACCCTTCATCTAAACTACTGCAATTACATCGCTTCCTGTCTAAACCCCCCCACCCACCCACCCACTCTCTCACGCTGTGTGTGTCTCCCCAAACACCTCACCTGCTTGTGCCTTTATGTATTTTTCTCTTTCTTCTTTAATTTGCCTTTGTGTGTCACCCTCAGACGTCGGCTCGCTCTCTGCATTGGATCTTTGTCCTGGCGATCGTGGGCGTGTTTTTATAGCCTGCGTATGCGTGCGCTCGCTCGCTCGTCCTTTCTCTTTGTAATTAGCGTGTGTGTCCATTCTCTGTGTTTCTAAGTCAATTTCATCCCTTTTTTTGGTATCCATGTCGCGGCTTCAAAGGACCTAAAATAGGTTTTTAATAGCAGAGTGTGTGTTTGGAGTGCTGTGGTTATGAGCTATAAGCAGGGTAAGACTGTATTTATAGCAAAGCTGCTTTGTAAGGAGCCATAGAGGAACATCAGAGAGAAACAGCAGCCTTGAAACTAACTCGCTTCAGCGCTGCGGCTCAGTCCCTTTAACCAGAGCTCACTCATCCATTGCCTCCTCATTCAGCCCAGCTCAAAGCTTATGGAGGACAAAGACACGCATGCACACAAAGTTCACCTCTGTTCTCCTTTGATTGCTCACATCTGGATTGCATTCAAAGTGATGTCTATTTTTAGCGTCTTTGCTTGCTTCTTTGTGGCCACACACTCCAGACTCCCCCTCTATCCACCGTTCTGTTTTAACGTGTTCCTTATTTTATTCCAGTTTTGATTTCAAGACATATTCATTTTTAAATGTCTTCATGCTGTTGTCCCAGCTTACAATTTTAGGTTGTAAGAACGCTTCCCTAACGTTTCAGTTAGGTAACAATAACGTTAAAAATGTTATTTGAAGTTCTGGCAATATTTAAAACATCCAGTTTTTAGATGTTGTATTAATGTTATTGCTTGATTATTTAAACATTATTCGAACATTTTCAATTCTGTAACTCTTTTAAAATGTTCTATTAACTACTTAAGAATAATGTTTTTGATATACATGATATATAATGTTAAACATTACTGCAAGAACTGTTCTGAGAACTTTCTCTGGCTGGGTAACTAAACATACTCCAGCTGGATCAGAGATGGTGAATCAGTCTTTAGTCCTAAACTGTGGAACTCAGTCCAAGACAACCTACAAGCAGTTGATTCAATTAACACTGTTAAATGTATCTCAAGCCGCAAATTGTTTACTAAAGCTTTTCCACAGGCAATTTAATTATCGTCTTTCCTTACTTAGTTTAGGTTTTATTATCTTTAGTTCAATGTTTCTGCGTATTATATTCTCATTTTTGTTTTTATGGACATTCTGCAAAAAAATAGCATAGCTGGTTAACAGCTTATATTGCGTTTGAATATTTTTCCTCAGGTATGACATGCTGGTATGCTAGTGTTTTAACAAGACTTCCTGGCTAGCATAACCAGCAGAACATCTTTGGTCAACCAGCATCACCAGAAAAACCGTGCTGGTCAACCAGCTTCATCAGTTTCTCTGATTTAGCATGGCTGGGCTTGGAAATGTTGGTCTTTTATCATCACTGCTAACCACACAGATAAAGAACTACCACAGCACAGTTTTCTCAACGCTGCCACTCTCTGGTCAGGATCAGTAGCTGCATCCTGCCCCACTCTCTCTAATTGCTCTGCTCTTTGAATAATTTTTTGACGTGACGCTCTCAGCTCAACACAAAGCTCAGTGAACTCGCCGAATGCTGAGAGGCATTTGAGTCATTATGCAGGTATTTAGAAGTGTGTGCATGTGTGTATCCGCGTGTTCCCTGTCACATCTCCCTGGCTGTTTGTAACCCAGCAGATGTTCTTCAACCTCCCTGAGGGGAATCTGTTTCTCCTCTCCTCTTTGCTCATCCAGCCATCTTAGACTTTAACAAGCTGGCATTCTCCAGCTAATAACCACACACTCTCTTCCACTCTGTTGCCAGAATCCTCAGCACTCACAGTTTCTCTCCAAGATGTATTCTCTCCCCTCTTCTCTTGGAGGACTTTCTTGTAACCGTCTCTCCACTCTAAATCCATCTGCTGTGGTTGTTGATAATCAGATGAGGGAGAAGTGTGATCTTGTATGTAAGCCCCCAGGCTTCTTAACTAGCATAACCAGCAAGACTACGTTGGTTAATTATCTTCACTACCAAGACCGTGTTGGTTGAGAACAACATGGCTTTGCTGGTCCACCAGAGAGACTAGCAACAAACTAGCATTGTTCAGCATAAGCCAACCTGCATGCAGATGCATATTTGGTCTGAATTCATATTTTTAGCACATCGCCAGCCAGTTTAAATAAAGGTTATGAGTATCAATGGGAATTCGTGCTTGTCTAAGTTGGCCTTTTCAGCAGGGATGTTGGTGAAAATGATAAATGTGTGATTTTCAAGATCCGAGAGTCATATCGGATCATGTCTGATAAACAGTGCATCATCTCTCTCTCTCTCTCTCTCTCTCTCTGTCTCTTCAGATGTGCATGACAATATGCACAGGTTTCACTCGGCCGGGGTGTGGAACTACACCATGTTGACCCTGGCAGAACACGAGAGGGTTTTGTATGTGGGAGCCAGAGAGCACATCTTCGCCCTGGACCCCAATGACATCAGCAAACAGCTTAGACCGCAGGTATTTGTTTTACTTTATCATTTAAAAAACCCTGCACCCAATAAACAGTAATCCTTGAATCACCCACTGAAGAGTGCATTAGCATTTTATCATTCAGAAAAATCAACATTTAGCAGTGACTCACTCTTTCAATGTTGCAGCCATTTGTACTAAATTGCCAGTTGTGGCAGTCAATAGAAAGTACACATTTTCCATGCAGACTGACGTTTGTTTGCAAAAGTCACGTCTTTCTCTCTCTCTCTCTCTCTCTTTCTCTCTCTCAGATTGAGTGGTCTGCTCCTCTAGAAAAGAAACGAGAGTGTGCGGCGAAGGGGAAGAATAACCAGGTATTGGCTGATTTCGCATCCTTTTATGTTTTAACAGCTTTACTTTGTATGGCCATCCTGAAATGCATTTGCTTTCCCCTCCCTCTTACATTTTCTCTTTGTGTCGTGCTCTCGCAGACTGAGTGCTTCAACTACATTCGCTTCCTGCAGAGCTACAACCACACTCACCTGTACACCTGCGGGACATACGCCTTCCAACCCAAATGCACCTACATCGTGAGTGTCCGATCTCATCTTTGTTACCCAGGAAAATCTGATTAAGTGGGTCAGACTCAGATATGATGGAAACTGCTGGTTAGAAGATGCTTTTAGTGTCTGTATATCTCTGGTGGGGGTTTCCAGTGTGTCAACGTGAAATATATCGAATGTAAATGAGGTTGCGTTATCACGCAGCGCGGAGCGATGTGATAGAACGGCGTGAGGCGGTGAAAGATGAAGGCTTGCGTGTGTTGTTGTGAGTGAATTTGTTTGTGTGTGGGCAGAAAGATGATGTAAACAGGCTTAGTTCTAGCTGAAACTCATGGCTGGTGGCGGTGTGTGGAGGTTAGGTCATGACTGTTTGTGTTTTTTGTCCGGTAGAATGCAGATTATTTTACTCTGGATAGCGCCGCCCTGGAGGACGGTAAAGGAAAGTGCCCTTACGACCCTGCCAAAGGTCATACTGGCCTCATTGTAGGTGAGTCATCTATGTGAATTTATTTTTAACATGTGAGACTGGAGTATGTGCCATTTCTTTCAAACCTGCCCTATTATTATTCTGTGTGGAGGGGGTATACTAACTCCTCGGTCGGGTGTTCCCTGAACCTTAATTGTTTTCCAGCATCCGGATTGCCCCCTGCCTGTAATTTTGGCACCCCTTTCTCTTAGCAATGCATACGGTTCACTCTCGCATATATTGTGCCCCTGGGTGTCATTCAGTGCCGGATGCCACGTGTATATCTCCTCACTTCCCACATTCTCTTATGGGAGAGAATAAGTCCCCGTTTAATTTCTTATAAGCGATGGGCTGTAGACAGGTGTGTGTGTGTTTCTGCTCTAAACATTTTTGTCTTTGTTATAGACAAAGAGTTGTACTCCGCCACCCTCAATAATTTCCTGGGCACAGAGCCCGTAATCCTGCGGAACCTCGGACAACAGCATTACAGCATGAAGAGCGAATATCTGCCGGCTTGGCTCAACGGTTAGTGAGCTGGAACTCACACACAATATAACTCAAACCTGCTAAATAACAATCGTATGTTACAAAATACAATGCTGGTGTTTTCATCAGGATTCTTAACTAACCTAAGCAGCATGACAACCTTGGTCAACCACCCAGCTAACAGTTTAAGGTTTTAGGGATGTTTCCATTAAGTAACAAAAATGTTGGAAATTTAATTTTTATTGTTTTAAGAACGTTCAAAACATTCAGTTTTTAGACATTGTATTAAGGTTATTGTTTGGTTAAAAGAACATTATTCTGGCATTTAAAATAAGTTAAAAGAACATTATTCTAACTACTTAAGAATAATATTTTTGATATATGATATATAACATTAGAAAAACATTCTACTAACATTACTGCAAGAACGGTTTTTGATAACTGTGAGGAAATATTAGCCAACATTCTGAGAACGTTCCCTGTTAGCTGGACAGCTTTACCAGCACTAACCACCATGCATCAATCAGACCCTGCTGGTCTGAGCTGGTGTTTTCAGCAGGGCTTGTCTGAAATGAGCTCAGTAAACATTGTTCCAAGTTGGATATTTAAGATGTTTTATCACAAGCAGTGGCTTATCTGGTGTTCCAACAGCTCTGAGTTCTCAGTTCTATCTTCTGTTCTGCTTCATGTCCTTTTCATGCCCCCTGTTGTCTGCCACAGAGCCAAACTTTGTGGGCTCGGCACTGGTCCGGGAGAGTCGGAACAGTAAGGATGGAGATGATGATAAGATCTACTTCTTCTTCAGCGAGAGAGCAGTGGAGCTTGACTGCGACAGCGATCTGACCGTGGCGAGGGTCGCACGAGTGTGTAAGGTGAGACTGTTAACCACCAAACTTTGAGACCTCAGTGAATTTTACCATCAACTAAAAAATGTTTGTTCTAATAAAAGTTGCAGGTTCAATTTGTGTGAGCTTTCACCATTGTGCTCTTTTGTGCTCACCATTGGGCCAAAAAAAGAACTGTAATGAAACAACTATTAAAATACAACTTATTCTGCTTTTCAGGGTGACCTGGGGGGCACACGGACCCTGCAGAAGAAGTGGACCACTTTCCAGAAGGCCCGTCTGATGTGCTCTCTCCCAGAACGGCATATCACCTTCAATAACCTGCGGGCCGTCTTCACCCTGCCGGGGGCGGACTGGAGGAGCACCAGTTTCTATGGCATCTTTCATGCACAGTGGTGAGTTAACACTCCTGCCACATCGGGCTGTGTTATAAATATTTCTCTTTCTTTACTTCTCTCTTTCTCTCCCTGACGTAGTTCTGAAAGTCGCTCTGTCCTCTGCCTCTTACATAAAGTCTCTCAGCGCCAAACATTCAGCCGTGTTCCTCAGCTGGAGAAAATGCTGCACTGTCATTATGTTGACAGTAAAGCTATTACTGTAATAAACCAGCCAATGTAGCGCAGTCATTTAGTTCAGACTGACTGACTTTTTTCTTCTGCTCTCTCTCTCTCTCTCTTTCTCAGGGGGGATGTAGACGTGTCTGCTGTGTGTCAGTACCAGATCGGGGAGGTGAAAACAGTATTCGACGGGCCGTATAAAGAATACAGGGAATCGTCCCAACGATGGGGCCGATACACTGGCACGGTGCCCAGTCCACGACCTGGAGCTGTAAGTCCAGCAGCCGCCGTGATGGGAGGGCAAGAGGGCGTCCGTGACTAAGCAGTCCGCTAAAAATAGCACTAGCTTTTTGTATGAAAATACGCAGTCATTTTTCACCCCAAAATTAGAACTTTATACCTGCCCTGTTACTGTAGTTTCTGTGGGTATGTGCTCATTTTACAATCATTAACATCTGAGAGAGGCTGAGAAAATCTTTCGTATTAAGTTTTAGCATAGCTAGTACTGACTGTGAAAAGCAAAACTGGGAAAAATAAGCTTTTGGGATAAATGAGTTAATTTATACAAGCACTAAGGCCAACAGTGTTGAGTTGTCATTTAATATGGGCTTTCAGTGGAAGATTCTGGAAGTATTACATTTGGTTTTCTGTAATTCTGAATGCAGAGTTACAGCTGTGCCTTGTCTTGCCCTGATCAAAGCACATAAGTTGAAAGCAGAGTTCTGAGAAACTGTCCTACCATGTCAAATTGGCCTTCTGCAACACAGATCAACAGTTACACGAGTTAAAGTAAAAACTCAGTCTACAAAAGTTTCACTAGAACTAACATTGTTATCTGTGCACCTGCAGTCGACATGTTAACAGTAACCTGCCTTCATACTGCCAAAGAAAAGGTGAATTTATTTCAATAATGGCTTAAAATATCTAGAATGATTAAGAAAATTGTGAACGCTTACTGTTTTAGTTCCATTGTAAAGGAAGAGATTTATGAGTCTTGCGTCGCACGTGCAAAATCTTTTACCCGAGCATGCAGGTTACCCATGGGCAGAACTTAATGGTTAAAATGTTCGAACCAGCACTTATTCTAAACTGCTCCAGGTTCCAGAAAAGAACTAATGAAAAAGCCATTCTAAGCCATTTTGGATTAAAGTTGCCTGAGGAAATGCAAATGAAATGGCACAGGTTCAAAAACATTCCCCAAACATTACTGAGATAGTGTATAAAAATGTCTGATGCAGTTATTCAAAAGCTACTATATACAAGCACTGGTAAATAAAGACATTCTTGCTTTTGCTTTTTCACAGTGCATTACAAATTTTGATAGAGAAAACGGCTACAACAGTTCTCTGCAGCTGCCCGATGCCACACTGAACTTTGCCAAGAAGCATCCGCTAATGGAGCTGAGGGCAGAAGCTCGCCCCCTGCTGCTCACAAAAGGCATTAACTTCACCCGGCTGGCAGTGGACAGGGTGAGCTCACTGGACCAGCGATCCTACAATATGCTCTTCATAGGCACAGGTGAGTTTGGAAGGATGCACGAAGCTCAGAAAGCAGTGTCTGTTTGTTAATAGGGTAATTTCACGGTGCTCTGCATTGTCCTGTTCGTTCTTGGGTCCTGTTGCCCAAAAATATGTAGAGCTCAGCCAAAAAAGCCATTTTATTAGCTATAATGTCGTATCTAAGTAGGAATGTCACATCCGCCAATTGATTCCTGTCAAACAGGAAGGTCAGTTCCTGAAGTAAAAATTAAAATGATGTATTTGGCCTTGGCACTGTCACATACACACACCCACATAAACAAGCGAATGACACAACTGCCACCGAAGAGAGATTGTGTGTGTGTGTGTGTGTGTGTGTGTGTTGGGGGGTTGTTTACGTAACCATATACTGGGGACAAATTTGTACCCGAGAGTCCTCTCCAAAACCTCTATTTGGGGACATCCTTGTTTGTAAAAATGCTATAAAAAAAAATATAGTAAAAAGTTTTTTTAATTAGAAAAATGCAGAAAGGTAGAGTGTGGGTTAGGTTAGGTTATATTGTTTTTAACAAGGTGTGTAAAAGCAAAGAAGTCCATTGGATGTCCTCGTTTGTATAAGTAAACGTGTGTGTGTGTGTGCGTGTGTGTGTGATTTGCTGCATTTAATGACTTCTGCATCTCGCCAAGACTTATACAAACACAAAACACACACCTACAGATAGTCTGGCATTTTGGGCTGTAGGCCTGATTAGCCATTAACAGTGTAGGCAGCACCTGAGGCAGACTGCAGGATCGTGTGTGTATGTGTGTGTGGGAGACATTCTGAGTCTTGGGGATTAGAAGTGAACACAGGTACTCTGACATGAAGGCAAGTGGCAGGGTGGATTTGTAAAGGACCCCCTGTAGCTCTTTCACTGCTCTCCTCCGTTATCCCTTTTCCACACTCCTCTTTTTTTCTCCCTGGACTGAAAGAGGTCTGTGGGACATTATCTGTGACAAGCTCCGTGTGACAGGACAGGATATACAGTGTACACACACACTTACACACACATATAGCATTATGACGGGTCACGGCACCAGCTGGGACTTATTCAATTTTCCTGCTGGTAATTCGTGTAACCTTGTTCCTAAAATCCAATGACAGAAAAATATGGCATGTACTGATGATGTATTAATAGACTATTTGTCTCTCCTCTCATCTTTTTTTCTTCCCTCTCTCTCTCTCTCTCTCTCTGTTCCTCATTCCATTACTTCCCCTTCACTGAATGTAATCTATCCCCCATCTCTCTCCCCGTCCCCTGTGTTTGCCGTTCAGCGGATGGATGGCTCCAGCGTGTCGTGATTTTGGGTTCAGAGGCTCATGTGATTGAAGAAATCCAGCTGTTTGACAGACAGCAGCCAGTGGACAGCCTCACCATCTCTCACAGCAAAGTAATTTCTGCTCTCTCTTCTCGCTAAGCTATCCGCTTTCAACCCGACTGCAGCGAACTGCCTCACTGTCAGAGTGTAAAGTACTGAAAAATGACATTTAAGTGTAGGTACCGTGTCAAAATCAAAACAAGCATCTAGCCAAAAACATCCTTTTGAAAATGCCAGTAAAAAAATAAGACTGACTTAAAAGGCTCAGAAAAATATTAAATGTTAAACTAAATCCTGCATTTTCGTGCATGCATTAGCCAGATGCTTTTGGGTTAATATGAATCAGTCCATGTGTTATTGGGGTTCGAACCCATGACCTTGGCGTTGTTATCGCTATGCCTGACTAGTTGAGCTGCAGGAACTGTATCATATACTCTGAGATCTGTAATTGTTAAACCATGATTTTAGCTAAAACTGGATTTATCATTTTTTAACACTTGAACATTGTTTATAGATCAACCTCTGACTATCTTCACACTCAGTCAGGTTATTTTTTAAAAATATCTTGAATTGTTAGTTCACAGAATGAGTTCATAGGCTGATTTAAATAACAGTAATATTTACAAGAGTGAATTTGGCCTGTTAATTGTTAACACAACTGCAAAATGTTTCATTGTGTGTGAAATTTGTATTTCGTCTAAAATAAGCAGTAGATTTTGTTCTCTAAAAATTGAATTAAGTAAATATAGTAATGTATATTTTTAATATAGTAATGAAGTACAATTGCTAATGTAATGGGCACCAGTGAAGTTCTGCTTGTTTGCCTTGATGTCTTGTTTGAGCAGCATCTCATATCTTGCTTTCTGTCTCTCTGTAGAAGTATTTGTACATTGGCTCTCGCTCTGAGGTTCTTCAGCTGCCCTTGGCGAACTGCAGTCGGTATCACTCTCAGCCAGACTGCCTGCTGTCCAGAGACCCGTACTGTGCCTGGGACAGCGAGGGACGCGCCTGCGTCCGCATTGACCTCCACCGCGGGTAAACTCATCTATCTCTCCATTGTCCCGCCCATGTTCACTTCATCCCTCGCTGGACGAGTTTGCAAACATTCTGACACTATCATCCATTAACTCTTCAACGGCTTCACTTCCAAGCTAACAAGGTTTAGGTTGTAAGAATGTTTCCCTAGCATTTCCTTTAGTAAGAAAAAACGTTAAAAATGTTATTTTGAAAGTTCTAGTAAAATCCAGTCGTCCAGTTTTTGCTTGGTTCTAAGAATGTTATTCAAACATTACTTATGTAACGTTTTTAAAATGTTCCACAGACTACTTAAAAATAACATTTGATACTTTTTTGTGATAACTTTTTGCAATAACTTTTTTGAGAACTTTTGAAGAACTTTTAGAATGTTCCCTGTTAGCTGTGTACTTTATTCATACTTCCTGTGTTCCAACCTTTATTTTTCTGTCCTTTCCCTTGCTATGTACCACCTGGCCTGCTCAACTCTCCTTTTCTTACCGCTCACTCTTCATCAGTTTGCAATAGTCCACAGCCTAAGCACCACCCCTTCTTGTTCTTCTAAGCTTCATCCGTATAGCAGTGTGTCTAACAGCCTTCTGACACGTTGTCAATATTTGTGCTCCCCCCACAGCTCCACATCCACACTCTCCCAGGACCTCATGCTGGAGAGGTTCAACCGAGGAAAAGCCAAGTTTGATAAGCCTGTCTCCATCCCCAGCCCCGGTACGTCAGATACACGCTGCCCCCTGCAGGCTGCAGTCAGCAGTCCTCTTTAATTAGCCTTTCCACAAATGTGTTGAGCTTAATGAAATTAATGTTTCAGAGAAGTAAAATAGATTTTTTTAATGTTTCTTTTGTTCTTCAGATCACTCCAGGGTGAGAAATGTGACTGTGGTTGTTGGATCAGACCTCGTACTGCCCTGCCATCTGGTTTCTAATTTGGCCCAACCCTTGTGGGAAATCAATGACCGTGAGCTCGCCCTAGTCGAAGGCGAGGCCATGGGGCCGCGGTTTGACCGAGCCCTTCGTTCCCTTGTTATCCCCCAAGCTGGTCCCCTTCAAGCAGGCCGCTACGTTTGCTACTCAGAGGAGCAGGGAGTGAAGTTTCAGACAGAACGATACCAGGTGGCGGTGGTGGCCAGCGCGCCCGTCTTCATGGAGGCCCGAGCTCCTGACGGCAGCATGGGCTTATTCTGGGTGCTGGTGATCACCCTGGGTGCCGCTTGCCTGATGCTGCTTATTGTGTCCCTGTACCTTCGTAGAAGACTGAAACTGGCACTGGGCAAGGGAGCTGAAATGAAGCCATTGGAGAGCACACTAGTGTACCCCATTACCCTACCCAAAGAGCCAACCAGCCGTCCACCATTCGTACCCAGCAAGATGGCCAACGATGAGGATCGATTTTGGGAGACAGGAGCTAATTACTACTACTCAGATGGGTCCCTTAAAATTGTGCCCGGGCACGCCATGTGCTCCACTAGTAACTCAGCCTCTCCAAGTACCATTCCAGGTCAGCCCATCCACTCGCCAAGCAGGTTAAGCCTGACCAACATACGAAACTCAGGCACCAACGGGTACATCCGCCTGAATCTGAGCACGGCCGGGGAGGAGAGAGGGAGCGGAGGAGCGGGAATGGGCATGGGGAGCGGACTCGGACTGGGCAGCCGGGAGAACGACTACTCCAGTCCGTTCAAAGAGGAGCTGCGGAGAACCCTGCAGCAGAGGAGTGTCCTGCCCGATGCCAACCCAGAGGAGTCTTCTGTGTAGATCTCACAGAAACCACAGACAACATCACTTACCTACCTCCTGCTTGGAGATCTCTCTCCATCCTCCTTCTCTCTACTCGCGACCTTCATTTTCTACCAACACTCGCTCTGTCTGAACTTTTGCCATGGCAAACATCTTCCAAGCTGTACGGCCCATCACGCTTCACAACATTCCCTCAGATTATTCTGGTTCTCAACTTACTAACGCTCGTGGTTGCTTTCAGTGTCAACGACAACCAAGACTGAACACATCTAGCAAAACTTTTGTAAATGTATTTAAAGGACCAGATGACAAAGCCTTGTGTTGAGCATGGCTAACAGGCAAACACAGGTACATCTCTGAGAGGAGCCCGACCAGCCAAATGTAGCTGTCAGTCTGATCTGTGTTAGGCAGAGTTCTGGCTACAGATCAAAATCATTTGGCAAGCTGGAGGATAGAGAGCGCCATGCTTATATTTTGACGCCCAAGTTGTCTGCCTCACTCAAGGCAGGTGTTTGGACAGGTTTCTTGAGCTTTTTGTGAAACGACAGCATGTTAGAGAAGACAAAGAGGACAAAACATTAGATGACAATCACGTTCTTCTCTCAGGAGGAAAACAGGAGACATTTTTAGAGAGAAAAGAGGATCAAAAATTGAGCGAGCTGTAAAACAGAAACTGGTCTGGAACAATAGACAAATGCTTTGCCTTTCCTTCTTTACAGCTCAATAAACTTTTTTAATGTTGTATTTTTTCTGAAAACAAAAATGTGTTCTAAGACTTGCAGCACTAATATATTGTGAGTTTTTTCATCTATTGCAACCGTTAACGAAGGATTTCTGTTCTTTTTTTACGATTACTAGTTTCATCTGAAATGTGAAAGGGGACTAGCTGATGTTTTGATCCACCTCAAATTCCAAGATTACCAATGCTAGTAGCATGAGGAAGGTGTGAACAGAATGTTGTACTAAAACTGTATTGGATGTGACAGCAAGTGCATTATTGTATATATTTGGCTTAAACTGCCAAATGAAGTACAACTCCAGTGTTTGCCTACATGATAAACCAGGTGAATGAAGCCACACGTTGGAATAAAACTGCATTTGGAATGCTTCAAATCCGATTTACCCTCAATGAAAGGGATTCTTCAAGAACAAACAGTTTGGAGGGGCTTGTTAATGTGTCCAGCATAAGTGACTAATAAGAGGCTTGGACTGATCAAACACAAGTAAGATTACACCAAATAAACCAAAATGTTTTTTTTGTTATTTTACTTGGCATGCCATTCTGCGTCTCTGTTTGAAAACCACGTAAAAACTATAAACTAACAGGTTATATCCCTCTTATCTCTTTCAGCGTGGGCTTTGCAACTTTTAAACAGAGACTATATACAAAACAGGGTGAAAACACAGAGGACATTTCATTCCTTTGACCTTGATTGTGAAGACAAATGAAGGAGATATGAATATACATTATTCATGACCCTGTGGGTGGAGAGGCACTGTGATTGGTCACCACTGGTCCATACTCTGTTGCATGGTGTTTTGCAAAATGTGTAAATTTAACAATGCTCACGTATATTTAAAAAGACAAAAAATGTCATACCTGTGCCTCTTCACCTTGGGTGAAGCCAAAGCAGACTGCATACGTTTCCCTGTTTCCTTGTTTTCTTCTCTCGTTTATGTTCTGGAGTTTGTTCATTGCACAGAACTTAAAGTGTTGTCTAAAATGTTTGATTTCTACTGCTCTTGTTTTGATGGAATGCGATTTTTTTTTGTGGCATGATAGCTTTACAAATCTTTCAAGGTTCTATTCTGTCATCGACTCTGTTCTAGTCTATATTTGATTCTGTGCCACACAGCATAAGAGGGAAGTTTACACTGGTTAGAAAAGATCTTTGTATTACATTGTACGCTAAGAAACTTGTACAGGATTTAACCAGGACAGAGTCCTTTCTGCCAGGACTTCTCAGGGTGGGCTTCAGACTCTAAAATCTTAAAAACGTGAAATCTTACAGTTCTTAATTTCACTAATTGCTTTGATAAAACTGTCTTATGACTCAAAGTCATATTTAAGACCAATGTCCTTTCACTGAGTGACCGGAAGTGTTACGTTTGCTTGTTTGAATCATGCATGGCTTTTTTGTACTGACCAGTATTTCCTGCTTGATGAAAAATACGGTCATCTCAGCTAATTTCATCTCACGTGGCTTTAAATCTGCTGTTTCTTTGTGGTTGCCGCTTTGATTTGTGTATTGAATTCTTGCATTTTAAGTTTCTTTAAAAAAAATTGTTGCTGTTTTTTCTTTAGGTAATTATGTTAAGTAACTTATTTTGCTTGTACAAAAAGTTGATATTTATTACCATTGTACATATGCCCTTATTTTTTATATATATGTATATATATACAGAAAATAAAAGTAGAGATCAGTTCACAATGTGTGTGCTTTGTACTGTGTTGACAACTTGAAAATAAGGAGTCTCATTCATTTGCCATAAGGCTAAAAATATTTTATTTAATGCTCTCTGACTTCATATGATAATACTATGCACATAAATGGTGTGAAATGGGCAAATAAAAACAGCCAGTTATGTAACACTGTTCAGCAATGACTGTATAAGGTGCTCTATTGAAACTGAACAAACTGTGCTTGGTGCCTAACCAGATTAAAATCGGCCAACATCTCTTCAGAACGAACACTGCATTGACCACCTATTTATTTTCTTACTCTCCTGTTCTCAGTTTTCCTGGCCTTAATTATTTGTTTTTGTCCCTGAAGTGAAAATCTTGTAATCTTTACATGCCCATTGTCAATAATGTTACATTTTTAAGAAGATTCCAGTAAGAGCATTTCATTCCTAAATGCTTCCAGGTTCCAGAACACGAATCTGGATTGGCTGACGTTCTGTGATTGACAGATATGGCTGTCCTATCAGTGTACACAGCTGGATCCTCAGCAGTTGTGAAGGTAACTAGATAGCTATCTTATCAGAATTAAACACGTCATGCATCTGTCGCCAGCCAGAGGCAGCTGAACGAGCTTCTGAAATGTCTTCATGCAGATCTGAGATACAGAGCGCCAGTCAATTCAAGACCTGAGACAGAGCGCCAACTTCCAATCAATTCCTCACGGACAATCCCACTCTGCGTTGTTCGATATGTCATTCAACTTGGAAATATGTCAAACTATAAAAGTAAAATTGCAAATTCTGATTAATGTCAAGTTTTCTGGCCATGTTACCTTTAATAATTTGAAAGATTTCCAAGATATGGTTGCAGTAAGTTCAGCCAAACAGATCTTGGGCCAAGCAGACTGTCCTGACACCAAACCTGTTTGCCAAGCTCTCTGCATGCGTCCCCTGCCTGCAGGGAGAGGAGGTGCAACATTTCTACCACCCCTATAACCAAAATGATCTTCCACTGCAGTCCTTAGTTACACAGCTTGTGTAATCTGTCATGTGACCTGCTACCATCAATGACATCATCACATAGGTGTTTAGATGCTTCAGATTCTACAGGTCTTTATTGATATAAGATAACAATGATCGGAAGATCAGACCTGTCAATCATTATTACAAACGTAAATAAGTCTCCTGGCAAATTTTCCTAGCAACAATTCTTCCAGCATCCCATTTCACTGCTCTTATTCTTTCTCTGTGCAGTTCCATAATGGGGGGTTGAGCTCAGAGCCCCCTTTAAGGACAGCAAGCCAAGTTAATTTACCATGAACTATTAAGACTGAATGTGCAGGCATGTGGCTATCAACACAGCTTCAGGTGCACTTGTGCCACCCTTCAGGCTGTTGGCTCAAACCTGCCACTTATTCAGACCACCAGTCACTACTTGCTTTCATGGAATAATTGCATCAATTAAAAAATAATACTGCATACACAAACTCTCCTCACAAACAAACATTTTCCATGAAAGAACCTTAACACTATTAACACTCACGCTGTTAATTAGTACCACATTATAAAGCAACTTGGAAGATGTGGAATGTCTCCACATCTTTCTCATCTTCTCTTTGTATCAAAACTGAAATATTTTATGCATCTTTCATGCCTCCAATCAAGGCAAAATAAAAGTATGGATGGTTTTTGAGGTTTGAAATATTTTCCTGTGGATACATTTACGCATTGTTATGTATTACTTTAATTTTCCATCTTTTGAAAACATTTTCACATTTTCACATTTTCAGTCTTTGTTTCCACTTCAAGGCCTTTATTTCAGAATGTCCTTTTGTTAGTAAAAAGAGTGTTTACCAAAAGATAATTATTAATTTAAAAATAACATTTAAGTAACTGGAACAGACTGCACAGGAAACGCAAGCACTGCTATTAGTTTTAATGAAAGTTATTTTCGTTCAAAATTTGTTGATTACATTTAATAGAACATGTGGTCCCTGGGACCCAAACCTGGGTCTTTTCTATAATATTGAATAACACTTGCCAGCTAATTCCACATATGAATTCCTAATGAATTATTCATACAATATTTCAGACACCTGAGGGTCATTTTCTACACCTTAGACACACCTGTAAATGAAGAGGGGCAGATGTATGGTAGAATTCAGATGCCATGGCCAGCAAAAACACCACACATAAGTCAGTAAGTTTACTAAGTCTTCAGTCAAAGCAAGCAAATGTCGAAATCGTAGGCAGCAGACATCAAAGTTTAAAGGCACCAGACAGTTTCTTCTGACATCCACGCAAAGCTCAGCCACTCACAAAGACACCCCGAGTCAAACAGAACGAGATATTTCAAGATCACACAATTTATTATCTCAGAGATGGAGGCTGTTTGCATTGCCTGACTGAATTTCTTAAAGAACAAATTATCTTTGATCATTTTCATTTAAAGGAGTTTTTGATCACGCACTTGTAACCTGCAGTTCTGTCGTTCCCATAGCACATAAACACAAACGTAATGCAAATGTAATGTTTGTTAGCTTTGGAAATGTATAATTACAAACTGTCTCAAAATAACAGATTGGGGATATAATGTGATTATCAGCTCAGCCTTTAAACCTTGTTAACAAGACGCAGTTGTGTGTGTGTGTGTCTGTGTGTGTCTGTGTGTCTGTGTGTGTGTCTGTGTGTGTGTATGTATGTATGTGTGTGTGTGCTCGACGGGCAAACTAGAAATAAAAATCAAAGCTCAGTTCTGCAGCCGCAGCTTAACGCTATACCACAGGCATCAAAGAATTAATGAGAAAAAACACAAGTTCGCAACAATGTTTGACAGAAATAGGACGCACGGCAAGATGTCAAAGAGCCAGTGAGTCAGTCATAACTGTCACTGAATCCAAATTAGTGGGTATCAGCAGTGCTTACTGTACAGATGAGGCTTCACCAACTCTCTCACTTTACATGATTTGTGTCAAGACTTCTTGCATCACCTGTTTTCATAACAGTAACATCTAATGTCAGTAAGATGCTGTTTGGATGTATAATGTCAGATTGGTTGATAAAAATTCGGGTTGTGGCAATATGCTGGTATTGACAATAACCGTGATATTAATAACCACGATTATTGTATATACTATGCCATATACTATGCCATATACTATTATAGTAGCACCAAAAACAAGTATTTATTATTATTTCTTTCATAAATTAATTTCATGGTTTAAAACAGTACTTTTTATCCCTGCTGTGGAAACGTGATTATTTTTTGTCACTGTGACCTTTGCTTGTTTTTGTTTAGACATCGTTGTTTATGCCAGTTATTTTTAGGGTAGAAATAGCTTTGGGTTGTGTTGTGGCACACAGATAATGATGCTGGAAAGGCATGACAAACAATGCTAATCTGTTTAAGTTAAGAAAGGTCAAACAAATATGAAGCGAAAAGTGTCCTTGTTATTAATGTTATTTGTCACTACAAGAATCACATCAGTACAGCAAGGAAGCTGGTTATTGTCATTTAAAGTGTAGTGTAGCCCGCAGCAGTCTCATCCATGCCGTGAAACACCTGTGCTCTCCTGGCACATGCGTCACAATGTTTGTTCTTTCAGTTCTTCCTTCAACACCATCAGATGTATCTCCACGCCAACCTGGCACAGCTAAACGTCACTCCATACATCTGCCAGTGGCTCACAGGACAAAGCTTCTGTGACGCATACACCCCTACCTGTCAAAGCTCTGTCTCTGTGAGCACTGACAGATCTCATAAGCACAGCACATCTGTTAACCTCCCTCTGTTAACACCTAAAATATTCACATCACCAACTAATCTGTGAGCAACATGCACCTGAATCACCAAGCAAGTTGTGTTAACCAGTGAGGAAAATTAGAATTCTGGATACCTCAGTGAAGTTAGAAACTAGAATTTAGTGTCTAGATTAAAGATGGCAGAAAGCAACTCTGCAGTAGATGATAGTGAAAGGTTTAGAAAAGGTATTTGTTTTTTTTTAGTAACAATGATTTGTTGAAAAAGGCAGAGCTCATACTCAACTATATATATTTATATAGTAACAGTATGTAAAGCTAATGAGTCACCCAGTTTGCTTTATGCAAAGAGTTTTGGGGATTTTATGCATAAACTAATTTTGTAGATTGTGCAGCATTAACGCAGCTGTACACCCAGATGCACTTTCTGTTCTGTTTACCAGGTGCTCTTTAAAGGAAGTACTGGTAAGTTAACTTTGAGTTAGAAATGGCATTTTAGAAATGGCACTGCTTCTTAAGGGAGGTAAAAATGTGTTTTTTCCACTCAGCTGAAAAAAAGTTTTGACTCTGTGTCACAGTAAGAAAGCACAAATTGCTGCTTAGTGGGATACTTGCACACAAGCCTGGAAAATATTTAAAACATCCATTAAAAAAACAATTCTGCCTGAGGCCTACAGAGCTTTCTCTTGAACTAGTTAAAAACAACCCCAGGAATAATAACCAATCCATTTACAACTAAAGTATGCATACTAACACTGCTGCCAAATGTGGTTTTGATATGGTATTATTTTAATAGGATTTTCTAAAATATATTTTGAATATAGTTTGAATATATTGTTGTATTTCAATTTAATTCACATTGCATGTGCATTTTCGTTTAAAACGAATAAAAGTAATTGTTTTAAATAATACTTTCTATAACATCTCACTAAGAACTACAAATAACGTAGCATGCGAAACAGGCGCGTTTGACACGCCCGATTGTGATTGGCTGTTTCGAAGCACGAGGAGCGATTCTTAAATCTGATTGGCTGATTCATACGGCTAGGGGGTTGTTGCTAGACGGATAGTCAGTTGAATTAGGTGAACTAGGGCAGATCCCGTACATCTAGATAATACACATAACTTCAATTTCTATAACTATATGCAGAAATAATTAGTTCCCTAGTGGCATAGAAAAAGAAGTCGCTTGTTTTCTGTGTAATTTAGGTGGTTTTAGATTCACGCAGGAGCGGAAGGATCTGTGCCGTTGTAACGTGCGGTAAGGAGCGAAGTTTGAACAGGTCACTCAATACATCTAAACAAATGTGTATGTTTTTAGGAAAATGTTTGATGTCCGATCGTAGTTGTACTTAAATCATTGGCTTGTTAGCTTTTTATTTCAGAGTAAGACTATGCAAACGTGCCACCATTCACAAAGTTGATGGTAGTCATCGTTAGTGTGATATAGCTCGTGCATGAAGTATTGTAAACGTGTAAGGTCGTATAAACACACTGTCTGATGAGTTTATACTGCATCTGATCTTCAGTTTATTTATTTACCCAGATCTCATATCTTATGATCTGCACTGAAGCATGGAGGTTGCTGAAGGCATGGACAGCAGACCAGCCCTGGCAGCTATTTCTTTATCTCAGCAGAACGCTGGGGATGGAGATGTGGACTTCTCCAAACTCACTCCTTCACAGTTTGGCATCTCAACACAAAGTTTTTTACCTTCCCCCAAGTTTAAGGGTAAGTAACAATAAACAGGATTTGATACAGTTATGACTGAGTGACATTTTCTTATAGAGTTTTATAAGTGTGAATACTAACTTGATTTGTAAATTATATATTTTTACTACTTAGTGTACAGCTAAAAGGGTTGAAGCGTAACATGTTTACAAGCTTTCTCTAATGTTAGTTTATAGGTTAAAATAAGTGTTTGAGTGTATGTAACATACATGTGTTTAATCACTATTTTTGTAGGCACTTTTTGCTTTCTTTAGTTCAGATAATTAAGAGGTGTGACAAATGAGCTTATTAGGTGCAAATATTACATGTAGTCTTTCAATTTGAATGAGTTTATAAACGCAGGGATGATAATTATAAAAGAACTGGCAAACTATATTGTTGAAATTAGTTTGAGATGGAGGACAGCGTGTCACACCGCAGGGCACAGTTTACTACCCAGATTCTTTGGCAATACAAATATACACTAACTTGCAATGTAAATCAAGCACACTGAACTGAATGAGCCCATTTTTCACGGAGTTCTGTTCCCCAGATAAATCCAGAGTGGCTCAACTAAAGGCAAGAAGGAGATCCACAATTGGTGTCCGGGGGTCTCCAGAAACCAACTCTCTCATCTGCTTCAGAGCCAAACAAGCTGCAAAAACACCACCAAGAACCCCACAGGTGAAACCATATAACAGAAAAGCATGTTGTAATAAGAAATAATGTTTATTTATTATTTATTGGCTCCGACTTGGTGCTCTTCTTCTCAAGCTTTTGCAGGAAAGCCCGTTTGTTTCTCGCGGCGACTCTCTGAAAAAAAAGATGGCTGCTTTCCAGTCCCTGATGGAGGAAGATGAAGAGAATGAAGAAGCGATGGATGAACAGAAGAAAAAAGAGGAGAATGAAAGTGTGGAAAGCACTTTGGCTAAAGTTTCTGAGAATGGTCAGTTTTGTGCTCAAACCTTTGATTGTTGTTAACGCAAAACCAGGATGTCTTACTAATACAGGACCACAGGAAGTCATTTTAGGGTAGGGTAGACAATTTTGGAGAGGATAGCAATAGCATAAGATCCCACCCTCCCTTTAAAGCTTTCTCCAAAACCACGTCTGAACCGCATGAACGCATAGTTTGACCGGCGAGTGGGACATCCTATGATTGGACGAACATTTTATGGTCCTGTGGCTTTTTATAAAATATATTTGTAAATAAACATGGATCACTTAGTGATTGCCATCAAGATATGAAGAGACCTTTAAGCAGCATAAAAAATGTTTCAGGATAAAAATAGCTTACGTTGCCTTTAATATTTCATTAATGTAAATGAGGGAATAAATGTACAGTCTGTTCAATAGTTTGTCTTAAGGGCCTATTTCAAGTTTAATTTTCACAAGGTGGTTTCTCCAGAGTTTATGACACCACAAATTTGGTTGGTGAGACATTTTCAATGTTTCATTTAATAGCAAAGTTGAAAACGCTACAACCCACTAAGACAGCACATCTGTCCCTCACAGCTTTGTTTTAATACACAAATATGAACAGTGGCATCTACTCTGGCCGAGGTCCATCTCTTGCATTTTCTGCCTAATAAACATGAGCTGCAGTGGATGGCATGACGCATTTGATGCGATTTAAGTCTTGCCGTTCATCCCAGTTAGAACACAGTAAGATGACATGCAGAATAAATCAACTGCCGCTTACCAGCCTTGAAATAAATGTTAACATTTCAGAGGGCTTTTAGGATTATTAAAAAATGAAAAGACATCCAGTCCTTCAGTTAAAGTAATTTGTGATCGTTTCAGATGTGTTTGATGTAATGAATATTTAATTTTTTTACCATATTTAATTTGACGATCTAATAATAACGAGGCTTTGAAGGTCTTTGATGTCGTGTCTAATTTCATACCAGCCATGATTTTATATTCGCTCTTGTCTTTTCAGAATCGTATTTTCAATCAACAATTGTTGCCTAGATGTACAGTGTAAAAATGTTGTAAAATGTAATGAATATCTGCTAATTGATTGGTAACTTTAAGTATTACAGTAGCATTTGGATAGTCTCTAATAGATATACTAACAAACAGACAAGGACTAAAATTCTTTGGATTTTTTCATGGAGTGTTCAGAATTAAGTAATAATGAAATAAGCATAATCCAGTATTCCAGTTTGATATTATGAATTACACTGACAGCTGAAATGTTATCATATTAATTATAAGCATCAGTTTTCCATCAGAGACAATTTTCTGAATGTTGTCCTGCTGTGTTGTAACTGAAATCAATGGCAGGAACCATTGCTTGTTTTTTTTCTTTCATTAGTCTATTATTGATGTTGATCAGCTAGTTTTGTCATTCACTGCAATAGAAAACAATCACAAAAGTTTTATAATGTTTTTATGGCAGGATTCTTTGCTATGTCAGTTGTGATCAAGGCTCTTATAAACATCTGCTACTGACTGTCCTTCAGGAAAAGAGAATAAGTTCACCACGCTAAGCCCCTCCCCTTCAGTGATGGCTCCTCCCTCTAAGAAATGCTGCAGGGCCCCACCAGAGGACTGTGAGGACAAGATTACACCACTCCCCTTTCCCACTCTCACAACACAGCAGGAGCAAGAGGTAAATACATCAGCTTTTGACAGGACACCAATATTTCATATACATAGCGTTGGCTGATAAAGTGGAGCAGGTATAATGCTTACAATGCAATCTTTGGACTTTGTGGTCCACATTAGTCTGTTGTGGTCCTGTAGTCAGCATTGTCCTATTTGTTTTTCTGCACTTACAGAGGCAATGCTCTGAGGCTAAAAGCCAAAGCTCTCCAGCCTTGGGTTCAGATTCAAGGAATGAGCTTCTTTCCTTACCCATGCTCTCCAAACCAGACATGAAGCCAGCAGGTGAGGGAACTGTTTGTAACTTGTTCCTACAGCAGTTGATTAGAATTCAAACTTGTCACCCATGCTATAAATAAATAAGTGTTTCATGCAAGTGAAAAAGTAACTTGTAATTTTGTTACAGACAGAGATGGTGATAGAAAGCCAAAAGTTATAAATTGCAGCTTCGATTTTTATTGTTTTCAGTCCATTCAATCTTCTTTACCTGCAGATGTGAGCGAGATCTCAACTTCTGTGCGCAAGAAGCGTGTTCGTTTTGGGGCACCGCTCTCCCCAGAGTTCTTCGACAAAACCCTTCCTCCCAGCACCCCACTGCAGAAGGGCGGCACTCCAATGTGTCCTCCATCATCTACAGGACGTAAACGCTCTCTTCTGAAGACCCCTCAAAGAAGTGAGCCCCGCCTTCCCCAGCCTGACTTCAGCAGTCCCCAAACCAACGAAGCTTCACCTGTTCTGGTTTTTGACAGACAGTGCGCTGGACTTGTGTACAGTGACGACGTGTTTACAGAGATTGACAAGGTGTGACTTCCAAGCTGTTCCAAGATATCTGATTGTAGATGAGTCATATCACTTTAAAGTCTTGTGCTTTCATTCTTGGATTACTCAGTTGGTAGTCACTGCAATTCTGTACTGCCAGTGACATTCATTATTGCATTTTACTGTTTCACAGATGTAAATGATTGTGTCCATGTATCTCCTCAGATTAGTTTTCCCAATATGGATGAAGAGTCTCCCTCCATCAGGCCTTCAGAGAACGGCAAAGGTTAGTTATGAATACAGTTGCTGGTGAATTTCGCAAAATTCCAATATTTCAATATTAAATTAACCAGTGTTGTGAATATTGTGATCATTGTAATGTTCTTTTTCGAAAAGCCTTGCTTGTAGGCCAGTTGCGTGTCTAAACCTTGTTTGTGGAAATTTCCTGTTGATCATGTGTCTGTAGATACAGTCTCAGCTGAAGACCCGGGGCAGCCCCAGGCTGAAGACACTGATGTTATGAATGCTGCTTTTCAAATGGTTGAGGCTGTATCATCAGATCCACAGATGGAGGAAAAACTGCCATCGGCCAGCAGTGATGAGCCACTGACCTTCTCCAGTGAGTTACATCTCCTGCTCTTTTTCTCCAGCCAGCTTCTGCTCTGGGCTGAAAGGTTTGAGCTAAATGACACAAATAACTAAAGATTACCAAAAGTGCCACAACTTCATATCTGCTACTTCCCTAAAAAGGCTTTTTGACAAAACAGACATTTACCCATACTCCACAGGACAAGAAAAACATCACTAATATTATACAAACTATCCTGTTCAAAGACTCGCTTACCTTTTGTTTTAACATTGTGTGTTGCCCTTTTGAGCATCAGTGACTTCTTACTACTACTTTGAGTAGTAAAAAACGGCTCTGTAGTGAGAATTGTGGGAGATATCAGAGCTTGAACATGCCTTTGATTATCATGTACTAATTTGAATATATATGACTACAGATAGGCTGATCTCAGCTCTGTGCTTTTCTTAACTTGTGTTGATTTATAAAGCCTGACATGCTGTTTTTCTCGTAGCAGTAGAGGTTGAGTCTGAGTCTGCTGCCGGCTCAGAACAGCAGCTTTCATTCAACGGCAGAGCTCCACCAACCCGCTCTCACAGCAGGAAAAGAAAGGTATGTGTTTCTGAGCCACACGGGTAGAAGTTCTAACACAATCAGCTCACAGTTTCCAGCAGTCATGCTGAGTAACTCTGCGAGATCAACAGGAGGGGTGCGGTTGGAAGAATTTCACTGTACAGTTGTTTGAGATCTTGCTGTATTTGCGGACGATTGTGGAAGGTCAGAGTGACTGTTCCTATAGTACAAGTTCGCAACGCCAGGGACATAGGTTTGATTTCCAGGATTGCATGGATTAATAGAAATGTATTCTGTAAATGTAAACGTGTTGTTAGTTGCCTGGGATAAAAGCTTTTGCCAAATGCATTGATGTGACTGAGGAAGGAATAATCAATATTAATAGAAAACAAAGGAGTATGGAATATAATCTTATTTCCATTTTTTATTTGTTATTTTTTTTTAGTTATTTTGGCTAATATTTTCTTATGTGGCCAATCAGGTTCTTGGAAATCCACTGCCTGTAGTCCCATTGGTGGCTGCAATATTGTGTCACTGCTCATTTACTTAAAACTCTGCTCAACTTCGTCTAATCACCAGTGGCAATCATATTGCCTTAAATAGCCATTGTCATTGAAAATAAAAGAGTTCTGCCTTCATTTGCCTTCAGACAAATTTGGACAGTGTGATTATTTTATCACCAGTCATTTCTTCTTATAATGAATAGTACTTTTACTCACGGCTCTCATGGTTATTAAAAAGGTGATTAAAAATGTGATTTTCAGGGCTGGAGAAGTCTCGGAAATTAATGAAAACCTAAAAAGTCCGAAAAGTTTTATGGTTTTTCTAGTTATCCTCTGCTCCGAACCATTTAATCAACCAGAAATGGCTCTTTGTGAGTACATTCTCCATTAAATGATTTTTAAAAGTCCTTGTCTAATAATCACAATGACTGAAAGTCTTAATGCATTTGTCAAAAGGTTTGAGAATTTATTCATTAGTCGTTTATAATGTTAGGATGTTTTTGGCGTTATGAGCTAAAGGCTATTTATTTATTTCTTTGCTTATATAGTCAGGACCCATAATTTAGACCAAAGAGCTACTGTTGCCATTTTAAAACCTGCAGATATATATAGAGTATTGTCAGAAGGTTGAGAAATAAAGAGATGTTTTATCCTCTGTTTTAGAAACCAGGAGAAAATGAGCCTGAGAAAAGAAAAAGCTCTCGCACTGCAGCAGCATCTGCCACAGGAAAGATGAAGGTATATAAAGCTTAAGAAGTGGATTTATATATCAAGTGAAGCTGACATGTGAAGAGTCTTAGTAAACCTGGGCTTTTATAAGCTCAGATTATTAAAGCTGGAATCAAGTTGACATTGAGCCTGAAACAATAACACTAGTATGATTTGAATTTAGCATTTGGTATAAAAATAGCACGACGCGTGACTTTCAGCTCCTCAATTTCACGTCTGGAGTCTTTGAGCACGTTTGAGTAAATGGACAAATGTCACATTTATCTTTTTACAGTAAACCACAGCTCGCTGAACTTCTGTGGCAATGTATGCGAGACCGTAGAACGTTTTATTTTGCCTTCCCAATTGTTTTAACGGCAATAAAAAAGACAAACAATATTGTTTTGCCTGGATTTTCCATAAATTTTTTTTATAAAGAATTACAACAGCCAGAATGGAGACAGACGTCAGATTTACCATCACTTCAGCATTAACTTTTTTGTACTTTAGTAGCAGGTAATATAACGCAGTGTAGAACAATGTTAATGTCTAATTGCAAATGAGAATATAAAAAACAATCTGAAAAGTGCAGTTACAGAATGTTAAGGGGGGTTTGTGCCGTCCATGTTTTGTGTGTTCAGAAGACCTCCGGTGTTAAGAGAAGATTTGGCACTAAGGAGGTGGATCGCTCGCTGTATGGTAAAAGAGACTTTGCCTCTAAAAACCCTCTGCTCAGTCCGATATTTGAGACGACATCTGCTAGTTTCAGCAGCACACCAACACAGACGCTATCAGGAAAACGAACAGGTACTTTCGTCCAAGTCTTTTGTGTATAATTCACCCACTAGGCATTCAGAGATTTTTGGCACGTGGGAATGAGCTCTGCATCTTCGCAAGACGCCTTTTAAAACGCGTGCATCTGTGGTGGCTGTGGTGCAACTGATTAGGCTGGTAAATGAGATTAATTTGATTTGGTGCTGGCAGCCAAAGGCTGGCGAGTACACAAAAGTGTGAATGCTTGGCCCACGCTTTGCAAGCATGTTATACATACTTGCATTATTACTCAAGACCTCAGTGCTCAGGGGGGTTTTTAAGTCTTCACATATTTGTGCCATTAAATCAGATTTTGCATTAGGGTAGCTGTCCAATACAGTGGCTTTAGTGATGACAATTGTAATCTAAAACTTGCAAATTGGACACCGAAACGTTTTAAAATGCAACGACACGTGACTTGAACAGCGTGTAGCTTGAAAAACTTGAGTTCACAGACTTGTGAAGAGCGTTATTCAACTCAAAGATGATTAAAAGATCTAATGGTTTAAAGATCTGGGTTTGTAACCCAAAGGGTAAATGGTCGAATTGGTAATGTCCAAACCACACACTGAACTTATTGAGGTAATAATTCTGCTTTATCACCATTGGGCCTATGAGCAATGAGACTCCCTTGATTGCTGTACCCATAGCCAATATTCTGTCACTTACAGCTAAAATAAACTTCTGCAAAGTAACCGGTACAGCAGATGGAAGCTTTAATGCAGGGAAAACAGAGATGCATTAAGTTGGACTGCTTTTAACAAGCTAATGTAATGTAACTGCTTTATTTACTTACTCCCTAACATACAGGTGGAGATGAAGATGGCATTCAGATACCCGGCATTACTCATAGCAAGCCTGTTCACTCAGTCTGTGGTCTGTGGAATGGTGCTGCCTTGTCTGAAGCTACCCCAGCCAATGAGAACGGGCAGACCTTGGGCTGCGTTGTGACTGATGGATGCACTGTCAACCAATCAGATATGGGTATAACATGTTTGGAACCCTCAGCTGATGATCAAGGTTCCACAGGAAGAAAAGGCCACGGAGCAAAGGCTCTAAAAGCCAAGCGCAACTCGGGGCGGCTTCCCTACCAACGTCGTAGCACTGGCACAACCAGGAGAAAGAAGCTTAGCAGCCCAGCTGTTGGATTCACTGTTGAACTGGAAGGTGTAACTGGGGAGCAACAAATGGAGAGCCAGCAGTCGCCTGAAACTACAGGTTTAGGTCTAATGAACCAGAACAGTTCTGATTTACCGGCCCATGCTGAGAACAAGGAGGCTGAGGCTTTAGAAATCTGTGAGACTCTAACCACAGTGCCAAATGGAGACCCCATGACCACTGAGAGGCCAGAGCAGAAGACACCAAGCTTTAAAAGACATGGACGGGTCCAAAAAGTGCTGACAACTCCTTGTGTAAAGATTGATGTTGTGGTAGAATCACATGACGGTGTTCAATCAGAGAGAATTCTAGATCAGACCGAGTTATCAGACAGCAAAGCTGGACCTACAGAACCTGTTTTGGCCCCCTGGCAACAGGACGACTTTAACATCGATGACATCCTAAAACCTGTGGCCAAGAGTCAACGTTCGGTGCGGCGCAGCCTGAGGAACCGGAAGAGCGTGGACCTCCAGGCTGTGGGCCTGGCATGGGTGGACCAAACCTCTCCAGAGCTGAGTAAGGCAGGTAGGAGGAAGACACGCGGCAGACTTAGTGGAGTACCTGTAACTCTGGATTCTGAGGAACCCGCTGGGAGAGTAAATGATTTCTAAAATGAACTTTATATTAAATTTTACTTTTAATATTTTATTTTTCCCTTGTTTTAACCCTTTATGGACTAAGCTCACCTGTTATTAAGATTGCTACTAGATTGTGCTCATTAAATCTCAGTAATGAATGTCCTGTGAATATTTGGAAGTGATTTTGCTGTCATAATCTCATGAAACTGCTGGTTTGCTGAACAGTGCATTTCTTTTGCTGTAAATTTATCTGCTTTACAATTTAATACAATCTTTACATCTAAAATGTTTTCCTTTGCAGTTATTTGTCATTTTCATTAATGGGACAGCTTTGAATAGTGTAACAGTTAGTCTTATGACATGATTGGGTTGTATTTTTCCCAAACTCAAAAGAGAAGAAATTTTGCATATAGGGCAAAAAAAGAATTTGCTTGTTTTAGAAGGTTTTATGTGTTGTGAAATTACATTTAGGAACATTTAGTTAGATTCAATCCCCATTACTTGTATGCACCTGTTAATTTTTGCTCTACCAAATGAAACGATTTTTCATTATCCTCATATCCAAACGATAGTTTTCATTATCCTCAAATCAGTTTTCATTAAATTCTCGTTACGGTGCAGTTTAACTTTGATATCGTTTGAATTGAGTTCAAATGTGACCCATGACATTAACCCACATGGTACTCGGTTTGTAATCTACTCTTAAGGACTATTTTATAAAATAAACCTCGCTGTGTTATTCAGTCCTTTATGAGTGGCATGAAAAATTCATATAATCAATGACAGTGTGAGTTAAATTGCGATAGGCCATTACTCAAAGGTTTTTGAGCATAAATCTGACTCGGTGAGGTTTAAACGGGGCTGTTTTGACATCACCTGTAATTGCGCTTCAGTCTGTGTTCAAAGCCAGAGGAAAACTCTCAAAAGAAATAGTTTAAGTGAATGAAATAGAGCAAGGCTTATATAGAATTATCGAATTACAATTATTTTCTCTATCAAGCTGTTGTGATATAAAAGACTATTTCATAAAGGCTGTCTGTCTTTACGATAAACCTAAAAATAATGGCTGTAATATCTAACCCAGACTCGACTGTGTGTTTACTGTCGTGCGCATTACGCTGTATGTGAATCAATTCTCAGCAGTGCTGTTGTACTGTATCTATGAGAGAAGAAACACTGCAAAGGCCTTTAAATATTTATGTCCTGTCGTCAGGCTCCAATTTCAGCTTCAAATTTCCTGAGGTTTTATTTGAACATGGACTCTTACACCTGCGCTCTGTATGATCGATTGCTTTTTTATTTAGTTTCTCCCAGTGAAGCTCAAGATTAGTTAGTCCGAATCATGTAAAATGTCATTACAGGTAGATGCAGTTTAGTTTTAGTAGCGTCAGTAAATAAATTTGCCCCCTTGAATCGATTTTCGGAGATGTTATTTGTCTTTATGAAAGCATGTATCTTTTGAACCGGCGTTTAGTCCATTTGTGGCAGGTACTTGCACTAAATCAATTTGATATAAATGACCAATATGAACATTTATGGCTGTTAGCCTTAAAATAAAGTTAATTTTCTCTCAGACAGTGAATGCTGATATCTACAGATAGCGCTTGAATGGCAAATTGATCGCAATGTTCCTCATTTCCAAGAAAAAAGGCGACTGTTAAATGACTATCATTAAACTATTCGCGGGGGCATTCAATCCAGATAGAAAACTAGTTTAAAAATAACTAGGTCTAAAAAACAGGACATTATGAAATAGACAAATATAACAGTGCACAACGGGGGCATTTGTGCAACTACATTTTAAATAACCGAGTGCATTTCGGGTGACTTAAGTGGCATTTTCCCCAGAGCCCTGGTGCAAGTTTGTGTAATAATACTGTAGTTGTAAAATACTGCCATCTAGTGGAAGTAGCGAGTATGAAGCGACCACAAGCTCATGCAATTCCGGCTGAACTCACACTAGGCCGAGCGCAATTGTCCCACTCCCGCACTGGCCTGTGCTCACAACATATGATTTGAAGAAAAGCACTTTAGCTAAAACACTAGCTAATAGATTTGTCATGTATTTTTCACTTGATTGTACAGCACATATCATTAGGTTATTTTGGAGAGACCTGACTTGCAAACTACAATTCCTGCTCATTAACAAGGTGAGAACCAGACCCGTTATAATCTAAATATACTCAAATTAATTAAATTAATTGGAAAATGTTCTATCCAAGTAGTAATAAGAAGGTGTTTGTTGTTGTAATGATGAGTTCTGTGGTCTGGCACGGTTAGTGATCACACTATGTAAATTTTACCCAAGTCCAGTCATTTACACTGTTTAGATGAACCAGACTGAAGGGGTTAAACATGCTCGGGTATGGTTGAGAGTGCCTAGTGTGAGTTCACCCTCACACTATCTACCCTTTTTCTTTTTGTCTACACTTTGAGGTAACCAAAGAAAAGCATATGTGACAAGGCAAACCTTTACATAGACATCTGAAATTACTTTTGCCAAAGTTTGGAATATTCACTCTGAACAGATTTCAAATGTCTATTCCATGAGATTTATTTTCCTTTTATCTGCCTTTGGAACACAATAAATCAGTTAACCGAACAAGATCAGAAAAATAATGTGTTTATTATGAACTCATTTTGCCCCTTTATGTGAATTTCATGTTCTCTTGAATGACTTAATGTGTTGTTTGTGTATGTGCCACTGTTGGGGTTAAAATGATTGTGCTAAGTGTTTTTTCTCTGGTGTGTAAGGGAGGGAACCCCCTCTCCCCCACCCTGCAGTCCCACTGAAGGCAGCTTAGCGCCAGAACAATGGAGTCCTTTGACCAAATTGAGGCCCTTAAGACATGTGGTCTCCTGTCACCGTGGCAACCCCCCTCCCTCCCTGGGGGGGTTCAACGTACAGGCTGACAGCTGGAGAGAGAGACTAACAAAAACAGTCTCGTTCTGCTTTAGCATTCTCCACTTTGTTCTGCCCCATTATTTCTCGCCTACGCTCATGCTGAGTGCTCAGTGCTTGTCCCTGTCTTCCTTTATTTGTTAATAATGCATTCTTTTAAGATCTCTTATCACTCCCCATCTATTGCATCCAGCGTGTTGCTTTAACTAGATCCTTAACAGACAGACTCCTGCAATATTGATGCAGAGTGTCTCATACCATTTTAGATTAAAGTGTTCTGAGGTCAAATGTTTGGTGTTGATAGGAGCGGTGCTAACAAGATTTTACACTTTCTGAGTTTCAGCTTGTTCCAGTGCAGCTAAAAAACTGTCACTTTCATTCTTTTGTATCATAAACTTTTATTTGGACAGACGGGTTTAGGCTACCCCGAACGACTGGGACTCAACAAAGGAGAGTTTATAAAAATATAACCTTTCAAATTTTGCTTGTGTCCCTACACTGAGATCTACAGTGAGGGTCATTTCAGGTCAACCAGAGCAGAAGTTTGAAGAGGATCTTGTTGGGTGAGTTAAAGCTAGTTAAACCATGGGATGTTTATAACCAGCTAAATCATAACATCTCTTTTAATGGCACATTTGACATTTGAACTGTATCAGCCTATATAGAACTCAGTTTGTTACCACCAAAGAACAAAAACAAACCTCAAAAATCAACAATTCCACTTGACATTTACCCAAAGCAACTTTCCAGCTAACAGGTATTTTTTTAAATTATATATCAAAAACATTGTTCTTAAGTAGTTAGTGGAACGTTACAAATTAAAAAAGTTTAAATATTGTTCTTATAACCAAACGATAATGTTAATACAACATCTAAAAAACTGGACATTTTGAATTTCTAGAACTTTCAAATTAACATTTTTTATGTTTTTGTTACTTAACAGAGACATTGGGGAAACATTGGGGAAACATTCTTACAACCTAAAATGTTAGCTGGGTTACAGTACTCTTTCAGGAGCAATATGGAATTGACTTTTTGTTTAAGGGCACAGTGGTGATATAAGAGGAGAAAAGTCTGAACAGCTCTCCAAGTGATTGAGCACACCTAAACTTTGTGTTTACTGCCCAGACTCCCATCATTAGTTTCCCAGCACCCCAAAGGAAACAAACAGCAGGGCTGCCAGTCTGTGCTCTGTTTATCTCTTTGAAATGTGCTCTCCTTACGTCAAATCATATTCCTTGGCATGTGAGAAACACCTGAGATGTTGCTTGCTTTCTCTCCATTGGGACGGTCTTCAGTGGAGGGATGTGGAACCCGTGCTTCCTGCTCCATTATTAATGAACTGTTGAGTCCTCAGCTCACTTTCTGTGACATTATCCGCTGCTGGCTGCAAACCTTGTCTTCATATGAGTGCTTTTGTTTGTTGGTGCAGTGCTAGGGAGTGTTGGCTGTTGCTTATGTTGGTTGAGGTCGGGGGAGCATCTTTAATGGAAAGATACTGTAGAGATAAGTAACATGACTCATTTTTTATTTATTAAATTTACTTCCTGACAGATACAATTGCAAACGACTCCCTTTTCCCATAAAGTTGTCATAAATGTCTAGGTATTGTTTGTGACACCATGTCTACATTGTAAGCGAACGGTACGACACAAACCGGATTGTTTCTGTTAGCATCAGCTGTCTACACCGCTAGCAGTGCATCATCTAAAGTATACAGCTGTACTTGTGCTATACAAACTGTCTATAAACTTGGGAAAAATACATTTTACCTTTCTGAAAGAGATTTTGTTAGCTAGAAAATAGCTACAATTAGCTATAAACATTGCATAAAAAAACAATGTACACAATATTACAGTAAAGAAATAAGGTAACATGCAAATCCATATCACCATCATGAGCATCACAGCTGTCTAAAAACCGCATCGCTTCTGACACCAGTTCATGTTTGACAAGAATTCAATTTGGGTCTTAAGTCCAATTAAGCATCTGGTTAATTGCATTAGGATAGACTTTCCTCCTTTAAGCCTGACTGTAATAAAGTAATTCAGAAGGATGTGTTTCTGGTTGGTTTTGCTAAAAAGTGTATCTGAACCAGTGTGTAGCAGTTATATCAGTGAATCTGTGACAAGGAAAGCAGTTTGCAACTGGCTCAGACGGCTGATGTATTAGGTCAGTGATTTTCAGAGGTCAGGGTTCATACTGCCCCTGGGCGGAGTGTCTGTGTTATGAGAAGATCCACAGATTAACTATCTAAACACAAGTTGAAGCAGTCTGTCCCCAGATAGTGTCAATTTTGACATTACAACGAAACAAGAACGCTGGCATATTTAAAGAAACGCTATTGTGTAAAATAGATATCAGTCCGTGAATGATAAAAAACACAGTGCTGTTAAATCAGAATGACAGTTTAGAGATCTCTGTGTGCCTTGGAAACCGGATGTAATTCAATAACGCTGTAATTCAATTTCTGTGTGATGTCGAAGCTGATTTTATTTCATTTGAGACATTGCCCTCATATTTTACAGCTTTTTTGTTTGCTCACAGAGAGGAATGATAAATAACTCCAATTAGCCAGCCATTGTAATGCATTTCAGCTATTGCTGTCAGGATGTAATCGTATTTGGATTCATACAATTGAATTAAAGACACTTCTCACTGACTCTTAACTTCAATTTCATAGTGATTAGTCTCATTAAAGTGACAGGGTCTTACATCAGACTGCCAGGGCGGATAGAATAGGGTAAAGCGGTAATAATTGCTAACAGTTTGATGCTAAACGCAAACATTAAAAAATGCTATGCAGTGTACCAGCTGTAATATATCTAGTTTATTTACTCTTATAGTAAGAGCTCCAGGTGGATCATGGATTCTGGAAGCCTTCATGAAGGTTCTGCACTTCTGGGTGAGTGTAGACAGAGAATGTGTGTGTGTGTGTCTGTGTGTGTGTGTCCTCCACTTACAGCCAAAACAGGAGAGAAGGAAGAGTGAGAACATAGCCTGCAAGAAGAAATATCCGCACACACATCCCCTGCAGGAATGCGAGAAGCTCTTCGAAGCTGCATTGTTGTCTGCAGCATATCCTGCCCTGTAAATATACACTGGAGTCCTGCTATCGTGTCACGTGACCCTGTGAGGAAAATAAACGTTGGTTGTGTCTGTTTCCTGTATCTAGGGTATCATTATAATGTAAACTTGAAGTCAAGAACTTTTCAGAAAGAGATTTTCTTTTGACGCTGGGCTGCCGGGGGGGCAAATGCTTTGTGGCTTTTTTTCTCGCTCCCACTGCCCTCTGTAATATGAGATATTTCCCCTGTGAGAATTCTGCAGAACAATTCAAAGAACAAAAAAAGAGTCATTCTGTGTGATAAACACGTTTTAGTTTAAAATCAAAATGTGCGTGTGAAATTGATATGAGATTAATATGACCAAAAATACTTTAGTGAAGTCAATAAAGTATTAAAGCCAGACTTTATTGTTTAAGTTTTTAAACAATGTTCTTTTAGATTATATAACACTACATTATCTAAAGAAAATGGGAGTGGTGCTTGCTCATGCAAAACTCCAAGACATAATACTAGGGTGTTGCCAGGGCGTTGCTAGGTGGTCGCTTGTTGGTTTAATAAGAGTGAAGATTGCTTAGAGATGTGTTTAAAAGTAATTTTTGTTTCTTCACAAGCCACAAAATTTGATGTATCATTCATGTCTGTAAATGATGGTGGGATGAGTTACATGTCAAAGGTCAACACAGGGTTAGGAAATTGCTCATCTGTAACATTAAGTATGACCAATAATAATAGTAATGCCTCAGAAAACGCCACAGAAAATCTCTACTCAAAAGATTTACCCGCAGTTTTTTTCACTAATGGAAATGGACACAGGTTCTACAAACCAGCAGAAGTTTGTTGCGGCTTGAATCAGAAGAGCTCTTCTGTGCACTTGAATGACTGAGGAGGAAAAACAGAACTGAAGTATGGTGTCACAGAGATCTTGTTGGTCTCTGCTTAGGGGCTTTTAGCTGAAAAACTCCTCTAGTGGTCTGGATGAGCTAGAGGTGCTTCACTTGACTCAAAAGTGAGGTAAAGGAGGCTTTGGTGTCTCAAGAAGGCCAAGACAATGTCAATAGTGCTGAACAGTTGGTATTTCATAGCAGTGGAGCAAGACCTGAATGTGTTTGCAGTCTAATAGAGACAAGATGAGAATTATCCCTGAAATGAAACTATATTTCACTCTACCTGCTGGGGACCAAGATGGTGGTCAGGGTCTTACGCTAAAGTCCCTCTTTTGTTTAAAATTGTTCATATTACTGCTGTAAAATGTGTTAAATCAATGTTGTGTTATTGTGTTAACTATCGGTTATAAGGATTACAGTATCTTTAAGCAATACCTACATACCTGTTTAACTGTTGCTTTACATTAACATTATGGTTAACGTTTTGATAAAATATTACAATGACAAATATTTCTTTAGAATATTGTTTATTAAGAGTAACATTTATAATAGTAAAGAGGGTCGTACATTTTGATTTTATGTGATTTCATGACTTTAAAGTGAGAACCAGCAAAAGGGTTAAAAGTGGGTGGGGGGTCTGTTCTCTCAGCTGCATATGCCTGCAAAATTCCTGCTTGTCTTTATTTCAGGATGGGAGGGTTGTGTGTGTTATGGAGAAATAGAGACTTGTGGTGTGGGACCAGAGCTGGGGTTTGAGAGCTGGCCATAAGCCAGTCCCAGCAGGAAGCCAACTGGTTCACATGCACAAGAGCAGTAATGACTGGTTCCACGGATGTCTGTGGTGGACAAAATTGTCATCATCCACCCCAGCCCCCATCAACAGCATTTTTCTTCCTATCTCAAAGTCAAAATCTGAGCCACTGTAGACCTGAAGTTATGACAAAACTCTGCTACAACTGAATTGTTAATCACAGTTTATAGATCCTTAAGACACACTTAAAATGCAATAATGTCATTGATGTCATCAAACAACAAAATATTAATCTATTTATTTTAAAGAAGGAGAAGGCAAGCATACTTTTCAAGCAAAATGTTTCACACAAAGTTTGTTGGTTGGAAATTATTAACCAAAAGTATTTGGAGACGTTCTGGTTGTCAAAGGTACATGTCGGAACATGTTAATGTGATGAACTACACCTGGTTATTTTGCTAGCCCACCGGTCTTTACCTGAAGGACTTTGTACTAAACATTTTCTACAAAAAATGACCTTGACACCAGCTGGTCAAATATAATGACTGAGAAAATTTAAGTTAGACCTAAGAGAAGGTCATGATCGATTACTTTCTGGTTCCACTGTATAATTTTTAAAATACTGAACTTTATACAGAACTTTTGCATTTACAAAATTCTATTCTTTAATATAATTCTATTCTTTTTTTCTGCAACATATGCACAATATTGTCACAGAGTAGCATCTTAAGCTACAGTGACAATCTCCCTGGAGCTACCTGGGGTTAAGTGTCTTGCTCAAGGGCTCAACAATGACAGTGCAAAGATCACCCTTACAACCTTCAGTACAACCTTGGGGTCTATAACCACTAGGCTACACCTTCCAAAAACATATGTTTATTTGACAGACAGAGAGAGGTTAGTGCAAAGTAATATTTTGATTATGGTGCCAAGTCCCATTTGTTCAAAAACACAATGGCAGAGGTCACAGGATGTTTTTCCTAACCGGAACTGAACTTGCAGTTTTTCAGTGTATGGTTTGGTGCTTATCGATGTAGATGAGCCCTAAAAGGAAGATAAAATGTTGTCTTCTACAGTTATGTAAATAATTTCTGTACTTTACATACATTTATGTATCAGATATGTATATTTTTTTAGCCTTTAATTGTATGCATGCTTTTACCAAATGCATTTTCCAAATACACAGGCTTTTATCACGGTTAACATTTTATGATTAAGGAGAATATAATTTAACAGTATGATTGAATGTTTTACATAAGCTGTGATGATTTTATTTCTTTATTAAAAAAAAATTACTGCTCACCTAAACGGTGTTGCAAAAGTCTTCTGCTTTTTGTATAAAATGTTTTTATGGTGACAGTACTGGTAGCACTGAATAACAGCACCCCCCCCTCAATTTAATTTAAGTTATGAGAATGTTGACGTGATTCTGTTTTTACGTGAGAAAATCAAGTAGCAGATAGATCAAAATAAGTAGTTTTTCTTACATGACAATCAGCTTTACAACCTGTACTTACCTGCCAGAAAACAGAATTTGCAAAGATGTTACTAATATGTTTTTCATATTTATAACAGCATTTAAAACAATGTTATATTGCCCTAAAAAGTACATAAAAAAGTGATGTAAAAGTTCCCAACAAACACTGAGGCAAAACTAACATAGACATGTTTCTGCCTTTACCAGATTACGGTGCTGTGGATGAGTTATAACAACACTGAGTCACATTGGCACAAATAAAGGCATGAATCTAATCATTTGGCCTTTTCTTTGTTTCATGCAAGACTTTTAGATGAAAAAGCAGACGTTGTATCTACTTGTTAAAGCATCACAGTGGTTCTGCTATGTGGAAATCGCTTATATTTATCACATCAGTTCGATCATATTATTCAAAACATAAATTTCAAACAATATAACTGTTATCCATAGTCTAATATACTGTACTTGGAACATTTGAAAAACAGCCCAGATAAAGAAAACCTTCTACATTATTTCAGAATGAAACAGAGCCCTGTTTATTTGGAAGGGTATACAGATAGCTTTTCCTGTCGTTAGGAAGAAAGAAACCAATAACTTTTGCTATACTGCGTAACATTACGACTTTCTTGTGTACCAGTATGTATTTATTTTTTAAATCTTTTTCTTTGGTAGTTTAATGCTTGCATTGGCTTTTTTTTCTGTGAAATGCAAAGCTTGTTTAATTTATTTTTAAAGACTGAAGCCTTTAACAATAATTACAAATGGTCTAATTGTGATCCTTTAATTGCCGCTGGGTGCTGATTAAGATTTAAATGAATCCAACAGGTGAGCCATTATTTCTTTATAAAAAAGCTTTTTAAAGACACAAGCTGTGACCAAAAACAGACTGTTTTAAGAGTTCACTTTCCTGAGTTCCATAACTGCCAAACATCTCTGTCAGCTGTCCATAAAATGACAGGAAAGGCTGCAATATTCGGATAACATCCTGTCTTATGCTGTCTGTAAAGACAAAGTATACACATAAAATAGCCACATTTGAGCCAATGTGATGTTGTAAAGCATTTTTACTATGAGATAAATCCATTTTTTATTATTTATACTACATACTACACAGCAATGGCAAGAAAAAAAAATATCACGCAGCTGTGATTCTTTTTTAAATAATGATGATAGTCTGCACTAATTCTTATTAATGTTTCCTTCCTCTCCTGAAATTTCCCACTAATCCAGAGCATGTCATAATAGCAAAGCACGAATATTATTGTCTTCGTAGCATTAATATATTCACGCAGCTCAAACATTATCTCAAGTACAATGTCACTACATCATATCATGAATATTGTATTAATGACTGATGCTGGCACTATAGCAACGGAGCGCGTGGAGCGCTGAAGGATAAGGTGTGTGGGTCACCTGTCATCACCGCTCATACAGCACTGCGGGAAATTTACATAATCCTCTCGTGGAGTGAGAGAACGCATGCATTGTTTATGTAGCGAAATAAAAACATTTGCTTTGTCATTGCTTTTAGCGCATCCTTGTTTTTTTCCCAATTGCATTATAATTTTTCCTAAAAACAGGGATCATCCGCTGCTTCATACTCTTGCAGGAAAACAGCAGAACTGCCACAATGCAACGCAAAACCGATGGGAGGGGAGGGGTGGAGGGGGCTGTCTTTGATCTTTAAATACCCTCTAACATTAAAACCACACTCCGTTGCTTTGATTTCCTTCGTCTCGACCCAGCCGCGGCCGCAAAATTCAGACGTTCCCTAAGCGTGCCACATCGCTACGTGCGAGCGGCAGCACCTTTTCTTTTCCCGCTTTACCATCTGGCCCTTTCTTCCATTTCGTGCACAAGCAGCGGACATTCGCCCTTCAGATGTGCAGTCGTATCCCCCTCCCTCTCTTTCTCCTCCCGCCGCAGTCCCTTTCTTTTCCCGTCCGTCCCACTTCGACTCCGGTTCGCACTATGCAGACGCTCCCTAGCGCCGACTGTTTCCCCCCTCCCCCACCGCAAAGCTCCTGTTTCACTCAAAGATGGCGTCAGCTCTGGAGCCACTGCTCTCTGGCTGCATTTTTCAGGCTTGTTGTTGTCTGTGTTTCTACCGCTTTCTGGCACATTCTCCTCGGCCACTCGACCCGAAATCCCGGTGAGTACCCCATCATTAGACGCAGGTTGTTAAAGGCTCTCGGTTCGTTAACCCGAACTGGACTCGTGGTTCTGTCTTTCAACCAAGGAGCGGGAGAAGGTAGAGGGAATGGGGGGGTACGCGGAGATGAAGGAAGGGGGAGGGCGGGGGGAAGAGCGAGATCGGAGGCCCAACTACTTCCCTCACGGGCCTCGTCTCGTCCGCCGCCGTCACCAGCCCCACGGGCTCTTCGGTTTGGGTTACGGAAAGTGGCGATAAAAAATGGTGGAGGAAGCGGAGGAATATGTTTTTAACCGAGGCAGAGATTGAGGACGCGCGCGCCCGTCAAAACGTTGGCGCGCGGGAGGGAGGGAAGGAATCTCGCCGTTTTGTTAACGGCCGACGCTGCTGGTTATTTGCATTGTGTTATTTATAGTCAGGCCGCGACATGTGAATGGAAATAACTGAGAAAATGTCCTTTTGCCTGAGTGTTATGGTGTAAAATAACAGGGAATCGAGGAAACGTTGTCCTTTCAGTGGCACGTTGACTGTGTTTTGGATGGTTCGGGAGGTAACAACATCCCCTTAGTGAGTTCACATGTGTGGGAATAAAATAAATAGCTGAATTATCCGCAACACGCTGTTTACAACTCTTACATGATATCAAACTTGTGTTTGTGATATTGTTTACATTTTTACCACAACGTTTTAGACGTGTTGCTGTGTAGTAGGTTTTAAACTGATGTTTGTTTACTATTGGCCATGTGTTGACAGTTCGTTTGACTCACTTTCATTTTGCAACAGTTTAACATGTAATTGGCAGCTGATTTCAAAATATTGTTTATTTACAAGTTGACCACCTGTCATAGCTGAAAAGTTCATAGTAAGAGACATTGAAAATTTATAGTCTTTTAATTGTTATTTTAGATATGATATATAAATGAAGACACTTTATATTTTGGTTTTTCCCAGTTGTATAACCTTTATGATAGTTCGTGGTGCAAGACACTTATAATATGACCCACTTGTGTCATTAATGTGAAAAGTGTATTTTATCTGTAGAATTTGTTTTTCTAAACATCTCTTGTGCGGTTATTGTTTTATTTTTGTTTTAAATAGAGGCATGGTTGCTCCTTGTTTACATTAACATGCTTAAACTCAAGTCTTATAGATTGTATGTTGTGATCCAAATGCAGAACTTAAAAAATCTGCCTGCTGTTGTCACACTTTTTGAAGGGTGGTGTGAAGTTGTAGGTCATTATGTGTGTGAAATACGGATCTTTGTTTTTTGTGTCCTTTTTGCTGCTTGATTAATACCAACAAGTGTTTTTTCCAACCCTGATCATGTTGTGTTTTCTTTTTTTGCAGGTTGCAGAAGCTTATTCAGTAGGTAGATGTTCTGCGAAGCTTCCTGCAGTTTTAACAGTACTAGGAGGAAGGGCAGCAAGAAAGGACTGAAGTGTTGAATGGACTGTTGAACTTTATTTTCACACTTTTATTTCCCCAACAGAAGAAAGTGCTTTAGTGCTTTGCCACAGTTTTTACTAGGATACTTCATCTAAACGGACAGCACTAAGCAACACTACAGATTCTACCTGATCACTGATTTTTGAGACAGGCAGACATCAAGGCACCCAAAGGTCCTGTCAGCTGGCCTAAAGGAAAACTGTTATTTTTCATATTGTTGTCTTTTAGGGTAGTTGCTGTGTCTGCCTGTTGCTTACCTCCCCATTTTGCTTTGGTGTGGCCGCCCTTCAGGAGGAAGGGGTCACTGGGTTAGGGGAATCCGTTTTTGGTTGGGGGGGGGTTTAGGGAGCCTATGCTATGGTGATCGGCTCCCTCTCTAACAGCTTCTGCTCAGGCACAGAGAGACTTACTACACCTCCCCGGGATAAAGGATAGCCTCTTAGAAAAAGCAAGAGAAGGAGGAGGGCAACGACAACAAGGCAGCGCCAGGGCTGAGGCCACTGGGTGCTACCTCACGTTGTGAGAGTGTGTTGGGCCGTGGCCCAACCTTATTGCAGCAGCCATGGTGAAGCTGGCCAATCCATTATACACGACCTGGATCTTAGAGGCCATCAAAAAGGTCAAAAAGCAAAAGCAGCGGCCGTCTGAAGAACGAATCTGCAATGCTGTGTCAATGTCCCATGGGCTCGACCGCAAGACGGTCTTGGAGCACCTCGAACTCAGTGTTAAAGATGGCTCTATACTCAAGGTGTCCAACAAGGGGCTCAACTCTTACAAGGACCCTGATAACCCTGGGCGTATCGCGTTCCCAAAGCCTCGAACAGAGGGAGGCGGAGGCAGTTCCAGCACCTCTAGCTCCTCCAAGAAGCCTGGCCTGGACTGGAACAAACTAATCAAGCGCTCTCTAGAAGGTCTACACGAACCTGGTGGATCATCTTTGAAGAGCATTGAACGCTATCTGAAATGTCAAGCAGATGTTGCGGGCTACCTGTCTGGCAGTGGCTCTATGGGGCCAGGCCTGTTCCATCAGCAGCTCCGTCTGGCTCTGAAGCGGGCCGTCACTCATGGACGTGTGGTAAAACAAGGTCCACTCTTCCATTTGGTGAGCAGGAGTTCCCATAACGACGGGACAGGCTGCGTATCCCTGGATTCTCTGCCTCCAGTGCGCCTGCTGCCCCACGAACAAGATCGGGTAAGTTTAACTATTTTTTAAATTTGAGCACATGGCAATGATTTGAGCAAAATGTTGTTTGTGTTTAGTGTACCCAGCAAAACTTTCGGTTTCTCTTTCTGTGGACATGTATTTGAATATTTCGCTTCTGTTTTCAAACTGCCTCTCAGCCTAGCATGCCTTTAGTAAACAAACAGCTGTCTTGGACTGAGTTAAAGATCTAGCAGCAAAGAACAGGTTAGTCATCCATGGGAAGTGAATTGTAAAAAGTTTTGAAATGTTCTATTGAGATGCCAGGGGGCTCCTGTTACTCTAAGTGCGTCCAGATGGCAATTTGAAGTGTTTCAAAATACTACAGTTGTCAGTCTATTTCAAGCCAGAAAGTCCAACAGAAAGCATGGCAGAGAAAGAGAGTCAAGAATAAGGGGTCACGTGAGCTTTGCTTCCTGCCGAGACTGCCAGCTGCAAGATGAGCTGCTGTAGGGGGGAGAGAGCAGAAGAGATCCACACATGCTCAGACCAATACTCTGAGAGAGAGAGAGAGAGAGGGAAAGAGAGGGAAAGAGGGAGGGAGAGAAAGGATGAAGATAGAGATAGAAGCTGAACAGCAGACATGCAGGCGACAAGAGTAGCACAATACACACCCACTTTTTTGTAACCTGATAAATAGAAGCTCTGCCTTATGCTCCCCAGGGCCAAAACACACACACACACACGCATTCACAAACACACCCATCCCCTCTATCACATTTGATATGGGTCACAGCCATGATGTGTACTGTAGGGTTTTGGCTGTCAGAATGATGCCATGCTAAATTTGAGCTTAGCTTGCTGCTCTCTGAGCATGCGTTTCGTTTTAAGGCACCTGAAGTTGACAGCTTTACACACGACCAAGGTGCTCCATGTGTGTTGTGTCTGGTTTAGAAATTAAGTCTTACACAAGTGGCTGCCACATTGAAGTCACGTGATCTCTGGAGGCATCTGCAGTTGATGAAAAGGCTTGGACTTTACTTTTTTAGGCTGTCTTGATGTGGTGATGCCACACTTGAAATGTCAAGTCTTGTTTGGGAAGCACAGGTTTTTACATTTGTACAATGTTACACGGGCCTAATAAGTTAATATTTCTAAAAAATTCTACAGCGTTAATGTATTTAGAACCTTTTGGGTTTAAGAAAGATTTCGGGTTGCCCTGAACTCAGGTTTTTGTCTTTTCACCCCCTGCTGGCTTGTTTATCATAACAGTGAGATTTCTGTAAATACTGGTTCAGAACATGACAAGTGTTTTTTT